>DWDU01002681.1:0-12436 GCA_018245575.1 Jemadia suekentonmiller
ACCGGGCCGACGGTGTCGAAGCATCGAGCTCGTAATGTAACTAATTACAGCCAACATTTCATGCCAACGGAGCATCGAGCCGGAACATTTTTCCTTTCATTAATTCATCAGTTTTGATGAAACAATTCCTTTTTATCAGAAGCTTAAAAATAAGTACAACAAAGCCTTTCACTTAAACAAGCAAATAATATCTAGCTTATTCGCTATGCCACAATTTATACTCTTTCTTCGGCGTCACACGATCAGCGATGAAATATTCTAATCTAATGGAGGCGTCAATAACAATATCAAACGTTATATTATAATAATAAAGAAACTTGTAAAGTAAAAAAATCTGTGTAACAACCGGTAAGCAAAATCTACATATGTATGTAATTACATACATACTCGTATGTACTATATTGTACTTGCCAGGGTAGTAGATCATCGATATAAACCAACCACATGCATTTGGGCTTCACACGGGACATCACTAGGGCCATATCTAAGGGAAGGTTGATGAACGGGGGTGAATAGCACTTCTAGTTTTATTTATCCGTTTTCATATTGTTTGCGAATTCAAACGATTTAAATATTAAATTCAAAGTTTTCATTTCATAGCTACGATATGACATAAGGACAATAATATATTGGATTCCTAGAATGTCGACCTTATTTATTCTTTGTAGTATCTTAAGCATACCGATTGACGTAACAATTTTATAGCACCCTACCCGTTACTGAGACAAATACAGTAACCGTGAGAAGCTGAAGAGGCGTCTTAATGAAATAATTAGCATTTTTGTGTAAGAGCCGCCTCTCGCGAATGGAATATTTAATTTTAACAACAAGTAATTAATAGCTCCAGGCTTATGGACCGAAATTTGAGTATTAGCTTACGGAATGAATGGAAAGTTGAATTTTGGTAGACGTTAATTTAAAATACTCTACTGAAGTTACTAAATTTTTGTTTGTTTAACACGGTGTTAACAACTCAGACACTGTGCAGTATCGAAAACTTTAACTTAAACCAAACAAACGACGTGTGTACAGGCAGTCGATTGAAGAAACGTTTACATTTATTTATGTACATACGAGTGCGACTGAAGAGGAAGCGCCTGAAGGAAAGCGCAGATGCCTCTAAGTTGGAGCACGTAGTTTTTCCTAGTAAAAGGCTATTCACCCTCGCTTTGTAGCCTCCGAGAATAAAAAAACATATAATTGTTTTCAAAACCAGCGTCCTTGTATGAAGACACTGATGAATGTATAAGAAGCACAGCCTGTATCTTTACGAAAGAGGCACTTTGGTTTTGCCTGCCCTGTGAGGGGCCTGGCGTGTTGATACAATAATAGTTATAAATATGTTTAGAGACACTGACGCTGGTATTATCTCAATGGTTATAGTATACTTCGATGATACTAAAGAGATAGTCGATACGGTTTTAAAACACGCAAGCCCGACCATTTGACCAAGCATTCCTAAGCACTGAGTTGGTAACCAATACATAGCCTACTACATATTCGTATTACTCAACTCAAGGCACTCAGGTAAAGCTCGGGTACCACACTGCCTCGTTGTTTATGTTGGTTGCAAGCGCGACTACCGATCGGAAGGTCCTTGGTTTAATCCCGGGTCGGACACTGTAGGCTTTTTATAATATTGATTTTCTAATAGTGGCTCGGAGTCTGGAAATATGTCCCTTGTATGGCAATAGATTCACCAACTATTCCGTGGTAATACGTAAATATAACTGGTGAAACGTGGGAGTGTACTACACTACTTTGCCTTCCTCTTCGGGGATTACAGGCGTGACGTTACGTTTTTTTTAATACAATAAACTATGCAAAACAATGTGTCCTTGTCCGGAGCTAAAGCTGCCTTTTTAATGTACCACATTTCATCTAAATTGAGAGAAACATTTCAATCTAAAATGTAATGGACAGGCAGAGAAATTAGTCGTCATATTTATAATATTATTATGGATTTTCTTCGTGTTTCTACAATTGTTGACGCGCAGTCGTCGAAAACCTGTCTCACAAAATTCCTGACAACGTCAGTGTAAATACTTTACAAATCTAATTCCTCTTGGAATACCCAAATTCCTCGAATTACGGCCGTCTTTGTACCTTCAATATAAACACCTTATTTGCTTGGCTCCCTAGGTTTAAAGTAGAATTGAATAGTCTTGGTATATTTTATTGGAACTAAATTAGGACCTAAGTAGACTAGTAGTGGTCTAGTAGTTTTGGTATTGCCTCGACTAACACATCATTACTATATCTCAATGGTATTTGTGAAATGTTATCATTGTATTTTATTGCGTAAGTTATTTTGTACAAAACGCTTTCAACTGAAGACTTTTATAAATAAAATAGAAGTAATATTCATCTTTGATTTACCCGGTGTATGGCAACAGGGTCACCATCTTTTACGTAGTGGAACGTAAACGTAACTGGTGAAACGTGGGAATGTTCTACATTCCTCTGCCTACCTCTTCGGGGATACAGGCGTCATGTTACGTTTTTATTAATCTTTGCAAAGTTCCTGTTTCTAAATTCTACTGACAAAGTATTACTTTGTAACTTGTACCTCCAGTGAATGGGAGGATAATGGAAGATGTACAATACCCTGAACTTCAAAATTGTGTCCAAGTCTAAACACCTGCAAAAATTTCTCCTGCATTTAAAACTTTCGTCCTAACATCTGTTGAACTTTTATCCAGCATTATCCCATCCAGCTGCAATAAATAAACTTATTTAACACCTGTATATCATAGCATCACTCACGCATCTCTATTTACCATCATCATCATCTCATTCATCATTCTACGGTCGAACACGGATTCTCTTTCAGAATGAGAAAATTCGGAGCCATAGACTACATACAAAGTCGTGTTCGCTTTGAAAGGCGAAATGTCTGAAAGAGACAAATGACCCGGTTAAAATTCAGTACGGACACGTTCGGATTTCAATTTGCTAGGTGTGCGCCTTCACGCCGCTCAAAGCCTAAATTAAAGCCTTCTTAAAGCAAACTCCAGGTAGCCATTGTAATGTTTAGGAATCATTATACAGATGAAGTAGCATTAAGGGCGTTATACTGCTAAATTGTTTTGTCCTCAAAAATCCTTTGAGGCGAGATTATTGAATATTCATGACATTCTAATACCCCTGAAGCAGCATCCTCCATAAAAAGTTAATTGAATTTTTACCGAAGAATTTCAGCCTGTTTAGGAATTAAGTGTCTCGAATACTACACCGCCAATTTCTGTTCCGACAAAAGCACATTTGTTAGAAATTTATTTAAAATATTGTGCTTTATTACAATTGCATAAAACTCATTTTACATTGACGAGTTGTGATTACTCAGGGCATGTTGGACCTGATGAGGGTTTACAGCGTCGTACAACGTCGAACCACTAACACTGAATCAAATGTTTTTAAAAGGGTTGTTCTAAGTTTAAAATTTCTTGTTTCTATATGTAAAGCACCTCTTACGTTGCGGTTCTTATAAATTCTCGCCGTTTTTAATTTGCTTCCCTACCTCAGCCGGTTTGTATTCAGTATTTTAAGTACATTTTTTAAAACCGGCGTGCATATATGAGGTGAGTGATAATTGTAGATAAAACGTGTCTGTTCATAATCAAATTAAATCAAATTTTACATTTATCATCATTAATAAATTTATGAGTTATTATTATACAGTTATAACACAAAGGGCTCATTAATCCAACTCAAGAGGTATGCAAATTGTATTTCATCAACATACAATTTAATTGAATCAAATAAATTCAATTACTATAAAATCAGTTAAATTTTATTGACATGAAAACGTAACAAACATAGGCAGAGCTAATTTTGCGTGTACAATATTAATGTACATGAACAGAATTCGAATTTAGTATTATTATAAGGAAATTTAATACAAAATTCTTGGGCTAAGCTGTTCAAGTCAATTTCTATGAAATTTATCAGGAATAATGATTTGTAAATCCATTTTTACCGCAGTGCGATTATTCCAATCAGAAGCTAGCCCGCACTTAGCCACCGTGGCAATACTTCTGTGAAAGTTTAAAAGAGTTTTTGCTGATAACGACATTACTTATCTCCGATGAATACGTTACGATTCGCGTATAATCGTATATTACGTAATCGCATGTGCAACTAAAGTAGTAAGTAAACTAAACTAACAAAGAATACTAGATCGACTAACTGACACTATTGTCCTATTCCTATAGTGGTCTAGGTTGGTATACAGGTTCGAGGTAGGTTGCAAACATTTAGTCTATAAGCTTATAGCTCTTAGTCAGTGGTGAGTGCTGCTCGGTGGTTACTCTCTTCAAAAGAAACCTAATAACACATGTTAATTTTTAAGCACAGACTGAACAAAAATAGCCTTTGGTAGAACCGTATCAATGTTCATTGAAATATACCTAAAAATAAAAATCAAAATTCCGTTATAGATGCAAAAATGTTTAGAAAGACATTTTCCATTCCCGGTCTGATATTGCGTCCGCCGTATTGGTTTTTCTAAGTAACGTCGCCCGGAGCGGTCCAGGCGCTGCTGCCGTGCCTCATACTGGGCATTATACGATATACGATACCAGTTGTTTTATGTTAGAAAAATGTATTCAACTATTTTGTAAACAAATATATGTGACTTGAATTAATATTTTTATTATATTTCTATAAACTGGTCTAGTCTTAGATTCTCCAGCAAAGCAATCTTCTAACAATAGGTCGTATTCAACCCTTGATAAGATTACTAATAAGACCGACTGTACCGACTAAAGTAAAAATTTGCTCAGTTATGTTAATTTAAACAATAAACATTATAAAATATTTCATATAGTGAGGTTTATTTATTAGTTTTCTTACTACCACTAAAAATAACTAGACACATGTTTTCTGGGGCAGTAAT
The DNA here is from genome assembly GCA_018245575.1 of Jemadia suekentonmiller. Taxonomy (NCBI): domain Eukaryota; kingdom Metazoa; phylum Arthropoda; class Insecta; order Lepidoptera; family Hesperiidae; genus Jemadia; species Jemadia suekentonmiller. The sequence continues at coordinate 4,898 of DWDU01002681.1, forward strand.
AGCCTAACGGTTTGAAATTCAGCCTCTCAATCCGGGAGCCCAGATATTAATTCTGGTGCGCACCTATTAACAAAATATAAAATTAAGTATCATTTGCCATAGTGATGGCGGAATACAACGTGAGGAAACGAGCGCACATTACAACTCCTGAAAAAAAAAATGATTTCTAAGGTATGTGAAATCTACTAATACCCACTTGGCCAGCGTGGCGGAAGATGGCCTTAACGCTCTCATTCTGACAGGAAGTCTAGCAGTGTTCTTACAGTGGAATAATAACAAAACCGGAAAAATGATTCTTGTCTTTCATAACTAAGTTTTATTGCGATATTAATATTATTTAGTTCAATGTTACTTACTTTATGTAAATTGCAGTGATAAAGAAGTAAATTTAATTGTTTAAGTATCTTTTACCATTCAAGTAGTGCAGTAGGTAAACAATTAATAATAGTGTGAAAAGGACATAAGTGTTCGAAACGAGTAAAAATATTGACGACGTTTTTGTCGCTGAACAAATTCTATGTCACATCGGCAGGTGCAACTTCGTCCCATGCTAAGAGTTTCCGTCGCATACACAATTTATCGTTGAACTCTCTCGTCGCACATTATTCGGCACATCTGTATTTGAATACGTGTCGTATTTCCTTTTAATGTAAATGTTCGCGGGAATGTGTTTTAATTCTAGAAAAAAAAACAAACAGCAAGCATTAAACAGATCAGATTTCCTCCGAGTCCACGCTGTATCGATTCCCATCTCGTATTCACAAAATCCGTGTTTTTCCCGAGACACTAAACGTAATGAAATTCTACATGTGTGCCTTGAGATTTTGTGGAACTAGTCGACTTTTGTTGAATTCGTTTTTCATTTCGATTTAAGCGATCGTAACCTCCCTAGTTCACTTCTGTATAAGTCATCTTAAGAACAAGCGACCTTTGGTGGCAAAACTTTTTAATAACAAACATTTCTTCCCTTCCCTTGCTTAGTCTCATAAATAATCGCTGTCATTTACTATGAAGCTTTTTTCTAAGCAAAGCATTTCCTAGGCTACAGCTCGCCTGTCGTCAGGTGAGAGTGTAATGAAACACGAGCCTACGGCAATTAAAAAACTTTTCCATCAGCCCGCAAGTGTTTTTATAAGTGAATTTGAATTAACATTAGCCTTTGTGAAAGTTACTTCAATGTAAAAAAGTATCGGATAACGTTTAAGGAAAATTAGGTACAAGGATTATTAAAAATTACACCCAATAGTAGAATGATGGCAATAGGTTCACCCCTAATTCCATAGTGGGACGTAAACGTAACCGGTAAATCGCGGGAGTGTCTACACTCCTCTGTCTACCTTGTCGGGGATTGCAGACGTGATAATATGTAAACGCAGTATTGGAGTACAGTCAAGAAACTACATTTTTTCTTTAAAGTCCACTCACAAACAGATTTTTCTAGTATATAATAACACGTAACTAAAATCTTAAGCGTGTCCATCCATGGACATCCAAAAAGCCTAGGGCTGGTATTACGCAGAGCATTCGAGATATCTTATTAAAGGTTTTTGACTATTTTAATTGACACTGTTCAGATACTACCCCTCCATTTTGCACCATCGACTTGCACTATATAAAATTTAATCGCATATTTCAATGAACCCTAATGACATTCAACATCGTTAAGGTCATTAAGTAACTCGCAGCGAACGGCATTTCATTAATGAGTGGAACCGATTAGAAGAATCTGAAAGCGATTAGTGCTTATCTGGCAATCATTTTGGATAACTTACGAATATCTTGCGCGACCCAGTTTTTTCGAGGTTCAATCAACGTCCAACTTAAATTACTTTTTCCCGCTCATTACTCAACTCGAAATGTTAAAATTTTCATTCCCTTTTTTTCTGTGGTTGACATAAGAGAAATACAGATTGATATTAATAAATAGTTCACCCTCTTTAAATAGTGTTAGGTTATTTAAATATAGAACTTATGTGTATTTTTAGCGTACAAATATACATAATGTCAACCAACACAAACAACGAGTGACTGCCTCGTTGGTCGTGTTGGTTGCAAACGCGACTGCCGTTCGGGAGCTCCTGAGTTCCAATCCTGTATGGGGAACTATTGGCTTCTTCTAATTTAGATTTTCTAGGTCGGAGTCTCAATTTGTGCCCGCTGTATGCCACTAGGTTCATCACCTATTCAATAGTGGGACGTAAACATAACAGGTGAAAAGTGTTAGTGTACTACACTCCTCCGCCTACCTCTTCAGGAATCATTGGTGCAATGTTACGTTTATACAATATTATATAGTCTGGCAGGAAGTTGGAGGGCAAGTGGGTAGGCAGAGAGCACCGGGAATTAAATAGATCTACAATTCTATACCTGACGTGCTTCATTCATCACTCTCCAAACAACATTCAACACGACGTCCCATTCCATATTAAATTTTGAAATTAAATTATCAACAGACATAAATAATCCCGATTAATGCTCCGTAAATTAACCAAAAGTCAATTTAATGTTAGTGCAAAGTAACAATGGATTGCTAAGGGTGTCTGTACTTAATGTTCTATACTTGCCATAATTTAATCACTTGGCACGGCGCCTGTATCAACCGAAAGCTTCGTCACTTGGCGCGACGCAGCTGGACCCATTCGTGAATGCGTATTTCTCAGGGCCTTCATGTTCTATATGAGCATTTCCTTCCTTACTATATTAATTTGTATTTCTTAAATTAAATGTTGTTGTAATACTATCTCAATTCACTGCTGGAGGCTTCCGCGTCTAATCCCTCTCCAAAATCCTACTAAAAGAGAGCTAAGTAAAAGGTAAATGCAAACGTTCTGTGAAGAACTCTCAATTAATATGAACAAGACCAAACTCAAACAAAAGATATGTAATTGAGGAGTAGGACGACTTGATGTCAGCTTTTAAACACGTAGAAGATACAGCAGGAAAGGAATGTTATTGGACTTCCTGTTGCAGTTTTTGTCCTTATTAATACATATTTAACATGGTGTTGGTAATAAAGGAGTCACTAGCTGTCAGTAATTCTTCCAGCCCAATGGAGAATTGACTATAGACCCTACGAAGACGCAGCAAGTAAATGCGCACGTAAATAAAGAAGGAACAATTATGTATATCTGTGTAACATATACAGCAGCTATCTGCCCAATTTTTCCTACCTGCAAAAAAATGGAGACATCTTGGTAAATTCCTATCCTAGCATACGCCGGTTTGAGGTTACAAAATCATGTATACATATTTTTAAAATTCCCATAAAGTAATCACCTACTCGTATATCAGTAGAGGAATACATCGCGAGGAAACTTGCAGACCTCTGGATTTTCTGTTTTGTTCTCCAAGATGTAAAGTGTATCAGCGTACACGTGACCAGCGTGGCAGTCTGTAGGTCATAATCTTCATATTTCGAGATGAGAACGCATTCAAAAGTAAAATAATATAATAATTGATGATGATGAAGATGCCCATGCCCAGCTAAGGGATTATGGGCATAATCCGTCAGGGGAGATTAACCCCAGCAATGTACTGCCATAAACTTATGATGATGAAGTTGATGAAAATTATGATGGTCAATTACCTTTCCTTTTTCAAGTACAAACGAATTCACACGTGATAATTATCGGAGAAACCGTTAGATAAAACTAATATAGCTGTTAATATGAAAGAAAGACAGAAATGTTCCAGAAATAATAGAGGAAAAGGAACACGGATACAATAATGTGGGACTTGTAGGGTTTAAAGGCTTAAGCTGTTAAGCCACGTGGAATTTGCAACTTTACAATTCCCAGAATATAATTACTTTATGCATATTGTAAAAATGCTTCGTTTTACCGGAAATTTAACTAAGAGTTTGGATTAAACGATGAAAGAAAAGAATTAACTCGTATGATTAATCATGGGTTGAAAAGTATACAATACTAATATATACAATAGAGTTTATTTAGCGCAAGCTAATTTAAAGTTTAACACTTATGAAGAAGGTTGAAACTCGAATGTATTAATTTGCTGAACATCATATTTCATTTTGGAGCACTTAGCACTGGTGTACAGTGAGCAACAAGACAGTCTTCAATGTTTCTATTTGTTCAAAGAAATGTATGGTTTAATACCTAGAGTGGAAGATAGAAACTTGAATACGAATGTTGTTCATAAAGATGTGAAGCGGATTGGGGTAGGTGACTACTTAAATCTTAGCAGACATTTTTGCATAAGTGTCGCCGTTTATTCAAGCGACATCGGCGGACATAATTTCGCATTGAAAATGTAAATTTGCGGAACTTGGGCGCGCAGTGCTTAAAGTTGATATTTAAGATATGATAAACCAATTTAAATCTACAAAAATATACCTGATCTCAAATAATATCATATAAACTTCATCGTAAATAAGTCGGACACTGAGGCAATAACTTCCACTGATGAGAACTCTTCATATATTGAAAAACGTGACATCAGTCATGACGTGACCTTGACATTTGTCACTTAAACATAAGATCCGCTGCTTGCAGCCGAAGTACATGCATCCATAGTATTGCAGTTACGTTCAAAATACAATAATTTTATTCATGTTAATGATGCAATGGAAGGCGAATGCAAGTCTGAGAAGGTGTGGGACGTGAGAGTAGTGTGGGTAGCGGAAAAAAGATATATGAGAAATGGTATAAAAGATATATAATATATGGAGTATGTTGGACCATAATTTATGTTTTAATTAATCGAAGCCGCTAGAACGAAAATTAAAAGACCCTATTCATAGCTATGCTCAAAGCTCGCTTATTAAAAATCAAAAACAGAAATCCATGTTGAAAAGGTTTACTCATAAGTTCTAATTACGGAAGCCACTCAGTAATAAGATCGCTGATGAGCGTTAATTAATACGCCTTATGAAGACTGTAAATGATAATAATTATTTTTACTTATTTATAGATTTTCCTTCAGCCATAGTATTCTAAGGAAATTTTATCTAATGACTCACACAGTGACAAATTTCAAGTTACAACTTAATCATATGATATATCATCACAAACATCCCTGTCTTCTATTCATACATACATATGACTCTATAATTTTGAAATGCACATCTTATGCCGTAATACCAGAGTGTCACCAGGCGAATAAACCTGGCGCTGGCAGCTTGCGGTATGGCGCAGTCTACCTACCCAAAGCTACATGCCCTGGCCGCCGACTGCCGGCAGCGTAGGCGGTGTAAAAAGTCGTGATCTGCGATCCCACCGGCATGTCCAGAATGGGAATTATGGGCATAAAAACTGTAGGGAGGCCTATGTCCAGCAGTAGAGTGAGACGGACAGATGATGATCGTGATGTACATAAAGTAAATTTCTGATATTACAAAATTTATGACCCTAAGATTGGTATGATTTATTTTAAACACAACGTACATACGTATTAACATTTGGCTTTGTTCTCCCCGAAGGGGTAGGTAGAGCAGCATACTTTATCGTCGCGTCTGTATCTATAGTCATGATGTGTCATATAGTACTAGTAAATAATAATAAAATCATTATATTCTACTAACCTCGGTCATTCCTTTCTGTATAACATAACAGTGATTCGTTATTTTCTATTATTTTTACACCATTCTGTGCGAAATTGTGCGAAATAGTGCGCTGCTAGAAATCCACTAACAGGGACCCGTGGAAAAAATCGCCCGAGGCGCAAGCCACAATCGAAGCATTCTGTAACAACTGCAGCTTATTCACCAACATTTGATTAAAAAGAATAACGGCGATAAAACTGGAGATTTGCTCAAGGAGAAGTTAAAAACATAACAGTAACTTATTATTTACACACCCAGTCGGCAATTTTATCAAGATACCTATTGCCTTTTTTCACATTTCAATATTCAATATGGTATTCGATACAAACGAGAGGAGAAGCTATGTCAGTAATTGTGTTTCCATTTGAATATAGTTCCAATGGAACAGAAAATTGACTACAAAATGGTACAAAGACGTATGTACGTAAATGTACAAAGAACCGTCGAACACCACTTATTTATCCGTGAAACGTGTGCAGCAGCGATTCGACGAACTGTCCCGATCTGCAATATAATTAAGATATCTTCGTAGTTTCAGACGTACTTTGTCGGCTATCGTATCTTGTTCAACTTCATCTATTCATATTAGGTGCGTAAAGTGAACAATGCATGTATTTTATAGCGCAATACTGTTATCATCATTATTATCATGAGCCAGTCTTAATTCACTATTGGACAGCCTCCCCTATACAGGTGGGAGGATGCAATCCTCTGCCGCCCCGTCACGGAATTTACTCCGACACGGATTATGGGAATAAAAATATCTTCACTAATATTATGAAGGCAGAAATATGTAGTATTTAGATTTCTATCTCTCACACCGGGTGCCTGAAATTTGCATGCTGGCACAGACCTTTTACTTCACAAAATTATGCGTATATTTGAAATAAGTACAATTGTATCGTTAATTTTTACCGCAGGGCAATTGTTACAAAAAAGTGTTTATATTGCTCATTACGCGTGTAAATTTTAAAGTTACTTGGATGTTTGAATGTGGGTTAAAATTTAATAGAAAATTTCGTTTATATTAGCACATAGTTGAACACGTATACCTACAGTATTACATAATGACTACCACAAAGGAAATAGAATCACCGAGGATAATCAAATTTTACCTGATAGCATCACAAAATAGTGTTCAGTTATTGCTCGTTTGTGTCCGTCTGTTGTCAGACTCTTGTGACATTCATAGTTTACTATTGATTTTTTTGTATCCGCCGAAGTTGGCTTTACCGAAGGCTAATAATATTTGAATATATCATAATTATTACAATCTTTGTGACAATCAGTATAGTTACGAAATAATTTCGTTAATTTATGTTCAATCACTAATTTATGGACTTTCGTTTCACATTCTGGTTCAATTTTTCGTATGTATTACATTTTTATATTATATCATTGTTAACGGTTGAGTTGCATTTAAATTCATGTTCTAAATATTGTTTTCATAGTGTTACCTTTTGTTCTGGTGAGAGGTCTGCAACCAAATACCAGGGGATACCTTAAACTCTGTCAAGAAACGTGCCAGACGCCTTATTACGGTACATGAAAGGAGTCTCTCCGAGCGGCGACTATGGCTCAATATGTGCGAACATATACTGACCGGCGCACCCTAGACACTGCGATCCTTTCATCACAAAGGCTGATTACTCACGATCAGCTATCGACTCAACGAAGAAGAAGAAGTATACTGCTTGTATCTGTATTTTTACCTAAATAATGTATGTACCTAATGTGCACAGATATATCTTGTCAGATTTATTATGCAATGAAACAGTCGAAAAACTTAATCTAACTTTTTTTTCTGGTGAAACGTTATTTAAACTATTAAAAGTAAACAAGTACAACATTTTATTTATTTATTTAACAATTTTGTACATAAAAAACAATATATAGAAGAAAACATACAAAAGAGATGTTGTACAATGGCACTGCTTATCCCTAAGAGAGATCTCTTCCAGCAGCGCCAGGAATGG
>DWDU01002682.1:0-12435 GCA_018245575.1 Jemadia suekentonmiller
AACATTTTTGTAGTGCCCGACCCGGGAATCGAACCCAGGACCTCCCGATGGGCAGTCGCACTTGCAACCAACACGACGAGGCAGTTTACATATGTATATATAGAACTTTTCTGATACTGCAGGATGTGCCACCCATGGCGATCGGTGATAATACACGTGCTTGATATTCGGTACTAGTTTCAATATAACGTTAGATATCAGAGAAAAAACAAATATGTCATCGTGGATGATGTATAAATTTTACGTAAACTCTGCTCTGTTCTCGCCGAAATTAAACCTTAGATATATTCGCCCTTCGTAGCAAAATAATGAAGTTAGATACCCGTCGGGAGGCTGACGTAAATTGGATTGGGGCCAAACAAGTCGTTACAATTGCCGCATCCGGAACTTTGTGACGTTTAAAGTTAGATAAACGTTCCAATGAATATATCGAATTACAATTTTATATTTTGCTGCTCTCTCGAAAAACGAGTAAATATTTATATTTAGTACTATAAAATAAAAATAAAGTTCAAACTGAATTTTTATTTTATTTTGATTTTATTGTATATTTCATCCAGTGCTGTGTTCAAAAGGACTCTGAATCGTCTTTGAAAATGGAAGATCTTGTTGTGTTCGTTCAAATCTCGCCGGATAGAGGAACCATGCCAACTTACAGAAACAAAGATCGACTCAAATTCCTTTTGAAACAAGCCCTGCTCGCGCTTGTGAGCGTTTTCCTATAATTTATAAAGAAATGATAATTAAATGATCATTTCTGTTTGTTGTCAGGTTCCGAAGTCCCATTCGAGTGTCATGGTGTGGGGCGTGGATTAGCGAATGATGAGTGAGCGAAATACGATCATTGACTACAGAGAGAAGAAAGAACACAAATAATAATAGTTCTACGAATATGTTTATAGGCTTTCATCACAGATAAATCGACTTAAGCCACCAATTAATAAACTATAAAAATGGCGGAGGGACCACAGACGATTTGGCAGAAGATCGACAGCTCCGTTATCCCCGTTGTGAACCTGGAGGTGAGAGAGGTCAGGGAGGTGCTATGGGAGAAGATACAAGAACCGACCTCCCAAAGGAAGATAATTTTAGTTATAGTATGTATAGCATTGTTATTGGACAACATGTTGTACATGGTCATTGTGCCTATTATACCAGATTATTTAAGGTACATAGGAGCATGGGGTGAGGCAGGCTACGACCACGTAGTCACATTGCCGCCAATCAGGGAAGGAAACAGAACAATAATACCAACAAAAATTATTCCCGCATCACATGAAGGGCAAGATTCAGCAACTGGAGTACTTTTCGCGTCTAAAGCAATAGTACAACTCATGATTAACCCTTTCTCCGGTGCTTTAATCGACCGAATCGGATACGACATACCCATGATGATTGGCTTGATTATCATGTTCCTTTCCACATCGATATTTGCTTGTGGACGAAGTTACGGCATGTTGTTTTTTGCCAGAAGTCTTCAAGGTGTAGGATCTGCGTTTGCAGATACGTCTGGCTTAGCAATGATTGCAGATAGATTTACCGAAGAAAATGCGCGATCAAAAGCTCTAGGAATCGCCTTAGCATTTATAAGCTTCGGTTGTCTAGTAGCACCGCCTTTTGGAGGTGCTCTCTATCAATTTGCCGGAAAAGAAGTTCCGTTTCTAATTCTTGCATTAATATCGCTAATGGATGGTTTCATGTTACTTCTTGTTATGAAGCCCTTAAAAACTCAAATGAAAGAAGCTTCACAGCCAAAACCTGCTGGAACACCTATTTGGAAGCTGTTAATGGACCCCTATATCGCGGTATGCGCTGGAGCTTTGATGATGTCTAATGTGGCACTGGCTTTCCTCGAGCCTACAATTTCCCTTTGGATGGAAGACAATCTTACAAAAGACAATTGGAAAATTGGTATGATATGGCTACCAGCATTCTTCCCTCACGTTTTAGGTGTGGTGATCACTGTTAAAATGGCCAAAAAGTATCCGCAACATCAATGGCTCATGGCTGCAGGTGGCCTTGCCCTAGAAGGCTTATGTTGTTTCATAATACCCTTCGCAAACTCTTATAAAATGTTGATGATACCCATTTGTGGTATTTGTTTTGGTATAGCGCTGATTGATACTGCATTGCTACCAACTTTGGGATACCTGGTCGACGTGCGATACGTGTCGGTGTACGGAAGCATCTATGCCATCGCCGACATATCTTATTCCTTCGCTTACGCCGTAGGACCGATTATTGCTGGTGAAATTGTCGAAATGATCGGCTTCACTGCTCTGAATCTGCTTATTGCGTTCAGCAACTTATTGTACGCGCCTGTACTTATATACTTAAGGCACATTTACGACTTTAAACCCTTCGAAAACGAGGCCAACATTTTGATGGCCGATCCACCAGACAAGGAATACCAAACGTACAGTATGCAGGATCAGAGGCCTGTAAATGGTGAGTTTAAAAACCATTTGGAGTATTCTAATGCTCAACAGGGAAGTTCAGTTCAAGAGTCGAATGTCGATGGAGGGGGAGGCGGTTACGAATACCAAGAGCGTTACCAAAATTACGGACAAGGTTACGAGCAACAAGGATATGAGCAGCAAGGTTACGAACAAGGATACCAGCAGGAAGGATACAGTCAACCGAGACAGCTTCCAGCACAGCCGCAGCCGACGGCGAGCAATCCATTTCGGGCAGGAGGGGCAACTCCGGCACCAGCGCCTGCCCCTGCACCTGCGCCGGCTCCGAACCCGGTGCGGAACCCTTTCCGTCAAGGTTTTTAGAGCTATTCAATGTTGTTGTCTATATTTTTGAATTTACTTGTTGTGTAATTATAAATGTCTTATAGTTGATATACTTCGATCACTGAGCCGCTTCTCGTCGGCGGCGAGTTGTTTAGCGTCTCACTGGATGTCTGTTACTCGTATTTAGATGTGCTTACTGTTACATTAATGTACTTTAGAATATTCTCACTACTACAATGATATCCTTCTAAAGCGGGACGGTTAATTCACTGAAAAGGAGTTTAGTGATATTTTCTAATCATCTTTAGGAGGGCGACATGATATTCGTCGAATTGTTTTTCTCGGTAAAGTTACTGTTCGTACCAATTTTGACCAATAGCCATTTTAAAAAAGTTTCCTTAACGTATTGTATATCCAAGGTTTTACAGTTTTCAATATTAATGTTTGAAATATTTCCAGTTCGTCTTTGAAGTTTTACTATTGCGTATATTGATATAGTTTCGAGGAAAGTGACGACATTTAGGCCCACTGGTTAGACGAAACGCAGGTCGCACATTGTATAAGGGCCTAATATATTTATCCATGTATTAAGGCACTTTTCAAATATCGTAAGCAAAAACGAGTTTAAGTGATTTTGTGTGTATCAAAATATTGAAGCCGTTTAAAATATTGTATATACATAGTAAGTAACACTTGCTGAATTTGTCTTTCACTCAGAATATTTTAATCAATTATGAACATTAATATGTCGAATAATCGTAATACTATATTTTTAGAGGTTATACTAAGATTTCGAATAGGTTTTTCTTCCTACGCTTTCAGCAATATTAGTATAAGATTTGCTTCTATATTAATCGTTAACGTATATCAATTAAATATCAATTAGTACGGTAAATTAGAATCAACTTGTGATAAAGTTGCAACCAAGGTAACGAAACATATCAGAATCTTTTGATTCAAGTAGATTAAGGATTATATTAAATATGTACGAATATTTTATCTAAGTGTACAGTTGTAGTGCGTAGTGAGATAGAAGTACGTTTAATTATATTTAGCGGTTAAATGCCATCATTCAGTGCATACAACGTCGCTCGGTGGGCACACTCAGGAAAAAAACATATCAATATTACCTCAGTTTTATAGGTTATGGTATTTTTGGCTCGATGTACACGCAAGACAGTTTTATGTAAAAATTCGATGTAATCCCCGTTACTGTTTCTCGTTATAATAACTAAATAATAAATGGTGTAACATTTTGATTTAAAGGGTTATAGGACAAGTAACAGATTTCTCAATAAAAAACAAACAATTTCAAGTGATATACGATTTAAAAGTAAACAATAAGTTATCGGCTGCAACTAAAAGCGAAGATGGCAGAAAAAAATATCAGAACATATTTATCAATTGTAGCCAACTTTATTGGGGGTGACGTAATAGACTTATTTATGACTTGGATGTTTACGAGGCCCTGGAGACGAGAGAAGATTAAGTACATAGGCTTTTGGTGGAGAGAGAAGGCTCCCTCAGGACATATAGGTACTCGTACTCACGGTGAACAGACAACAGGCACTAATCGAAGAATTAATTATTTAACACACCCTGAAGTTACTTTTTCGATTTAAATAGATGGTTTCTACAAACTTACAATGACGGATGACTTTCCGGGAGTTTAAAATTCTCTTGTGATGAATTGGAATTGGTTTTTTTTTAAACTACTTTAAATGATTTGAAAAATTGCCCTACCATGATTCTAATTGAAAAACGGAATTGGTATTTAAAACATTGTCAATTAATGAAATTTAAAAAATGCACATACAGAATCATTTTCAAAGTATAATATTGTACCAGATTTCTATACGATTTAATTTTAACAATAACTTCGCTAATACAAATAAATGCTTTATTAATAAAGTATCATTAACAAATTTGCTGTTGAAGATTCCTGGCTGTTAGACATGAAAGAAAATATATTTTCAGAAACATTTCTAATTGTAACATTTAGTCAAGGCCAAATATTGAACATGTAAATCTTAGTGGAGGATTACATCCAGGAGGGATATAGAATAATGATGATGATCAAGATTTTTATTCGACGGTACAAGTCAATATCGACGAGTGATTATTTTAGCTCCAGGGTGCAATTGAATAAAAAGCATGAACATACCATTCATAAAAGAATAATGAATTTTGAAAAACATGTTGATTGAACCTGTCCATTTAGGTAAATTTATTGTCAATCATTGTATATAAACTGTCCAGTTTGCTATTTTCCATCAATTTTGATAACAACCGTCAATTTTGGTCAACACAATCAATTTTGGTAATCATTGTCAATTTTGGTAATTACAGTTAATTTTGGTAATCACAGTCAATTTTGGTAATTACTGTCAATTTTGTTAATAAGCATTTTATATGATATATCAAATACATATCTCTGCCCACCGAGTTGACTGACAGCGAGCAAGTATTATTTCGCAGAATCGTCTAGAAAAGCGGCAAAATTAAATATCTATAGTTAATTGTACAAGAATATGTGACGAGCCCGACGTGTCAATTGAAAGAGTGTATAGAAAAATGATTATTGTGGATATATTTTTAATGTTAGGGAGGTTTATCCCACTACAGTGCGCGTAACCCTACGGTAAAGGTTATTGAGGAATTAATGTTTTGAATACGCCATAAATTGCAGTCATTATGATAATGATACCTGATGGCTTTACAAATGTTGCCCTTATAAATATGTTAAGAACTTGTCAGTCGTGGGACTATACTACACTGTTCTACCTAACCCTATGAGGAAATATCTAAAGGTATGATGTTATATTAAAATATATATTGTCATAATTCTTATAATCAGTCATCATTTGGTTTTAAATGCAAACAGTTATAATAATGAAAAAAAGTAACAAATAATAACAAACTATATAATTAATTTACAAAAGCACACTTGACAGTCAATTACATAACGTTTAATATGTCATAACATTAATTCGAGTAGCATTGGTTTATTTTGGTTCTCGTTGAACTGTAGTGAGATAAACAGCGAGTGCGCTTAGGTGTAAACGTATGATTTGCTGTCAGCCACGGTGTAGTTGACCTCACAGTATGCGGCTAGTGGTGAAAAAATATTTCATGATATGCTTTCAATTAAAGTTTAATTAAAAAACAATACTTCAGCTTCTAATTTAACTCCATTGCTGAGTACACTACATAAATATACTTAAAAATGTGAAAATCATATTGATATAAACTGTTAGATTTTAGAGAAACCTTAATTACAAATGTTCTAAGTTAGATTTTCTAATTTAGATTTTCTAGTAGTGGCTCGGACTCTGGATTTGTGCCCGATGCATGGCAATAGGCTCACCACCTATTCCATAGTGGGACGTAAACGTAACTGGTAAACGTGGGGGTGTTCTACACTCCTCTGCCTACCTCTTCGGGGATTACAGGCGTGATGTTACGTTATAACATTCAACGTAATGGTTGAGATTCCAGTACTTTACTCCATAAGTCTGGTATCTGAAACCTATCACGCACATCTAACTTTACAGCGTCATGTTCCTTTATATGTAGAGTAAAACATGTTACTTACAGTAACAATGTAGGAAAACTTACAAATCTAAAAACTCTTCATAATGTTTTCGAAGCCGGCGAAATGTGGCGGCCAGAATTGAACAAACATAGTAGACTGCGTCCTAATGCGTTTCATACTAGAAATTCGTAAATAAATTAACACTGTTAATGTCAGGCATGTCTATGGTCGAACAGAAGCATAGATTAGAGATTTGTAAGAGTGCACACTTTGACATAAGAACATAAATAACGTTCAAAAGTAATCATTTACACAAATGTCTGTCGAATTTCGACCAGTGCTGGTCCACGACAGTTTACACAATATATATATAACATTTTCCGTTACGTTATCTGTACGCTGTATGTAAAACGAAATGTACCGAGTGTTGTTACGACCGCGCGATAACCTAACCGTTTTGCAATTACAATAACACTATTGTTTTGTTAGCAACAATTGTAGAATAATGCTCAAATTATGTGTGCATTGGACGTTCACACGTCATCGGCCTGTGTCTGTGCACTGCTGGATGGATACCGGCTTTTTAAAGGGGGTTTTTGCCCATAATCCCCACGCTGGGCATGCGAGTTGGTGACATGGCGCTAATCGCATCATTTAACTGTGCCTAGGTAGGTTGCCGTACACCGCGATAGGACAGTCAATGAAGCATTCTTTGTTTGTATATCAGCATGAATCACGATCAGATGACATTAGCTTGGGTTTCTAAAATGGAACTTAAAATCCCTTACACTCCTAAAATGATATCTTATATATACAAGACTAATTTTCCCACGGTATACGATATATACAATAAGTTTATATTTAACGCTCTCACAACAGAAACCGCTTCGAGACTAGAAGCATTACCACTTCATCGTCAGTCACAAAACATTGAAAACACATTTTCCCTTCTACCATTTTATACACTCAACAGAAATATAATATTCAAATACTAAACCAGTATTAATCCGATATTATTAACTGGACATAGCTTTAATTCTTGTCGCTCTATTAATAAGTTCCAATGTTTTCCAATTTCATGCATATATATTATATTCTTTTAGTAACACAAATATTACATGGTACAGTTCCCACAGACAGCTGATACTTTCCATCCAGACTCAAATAGTGCATTGTGCATCCAAGATGGCGCGGGTCGTGACCTTTATGACAATGCAACAGGATAAATAATAATATAACGCAACACTTCCCGTGCGAATCTGTATCATCTGTGCCCTATTGTAATTTTTTTTCAACGTTACACATTTCGCCATCTTGCTACGACCATACGGTTGTATTGTCATAATTTAGGGCGCGATTTTGCTGTCTTGAGAATGTTTAGTTTTTATTTTTAATTTCGGGGCCTCGGTGATCTTTGGGATGTATTCACGAAACATTGGCGTATGTTTCGTTATTGCCTCGTTGGTCGAGGGGTTGCAACTTGCGACAGCGATCGTTGAGCGAGAAATTCTAGGTTCGGTCCCCGGATCGGCTGCTACTGCGTTTTTTTAACTTCAAATTTCTGACGGCGGCGCAATTTGTATCTATGTCCAAAGTATTCACTGCATGCGCGATGAAAGTGCCCCTAGCGGCCATAATAATTCGGGACACGAGATCTGTCCAATCATGGTAACTAGATGTTGTGATTGAGACTTTTGGTTTGTTTCTTAGTGAACTGTGACTGAGTGAAGTGCTAGTAATTTCCTCGTTGGTCATGTTGGTTGCAAGCCCGACTGCCGATCAGGAGGTCCTGGGTCCGATTCCCGGGTCGGGCACTATAGAAGTTATCTAATTTAGATTTTCTAGTAGTGGCTCAGAGACTGGATAAATGCCCGGTGTATGACAAAACGCTCACCACCTATTTCATAGTGGGACGTAAACGTAACTGGTGAAACGTGGGAGTGTACTACACTCCTCTGGCTACTTTTTTCGGCATAACAGGCGTGATGTTACGTTTTTTTTAGTGAAGCTAAAAGTAAATATCTAAAAAGTTTGTTCATATTATACACACCAAGTGATTTCCTTATTCAAACAAAAATATGAATGTATAATACGGACGGGATTTAAATCGATAAAAATGATACAAATTTCCAACCTCAAATTGTGCACAAAGGGAAGAAATTAGTATAACAGCACAGCATGTATGTGCGAGACGTTGAAGAGCTTAGAACGAATTGACAAAACTACCTAAAAAGAACTCTGATCATACGTTTGTGACATAAACTGCCTACAAAACATCTCCAAATGTTCCATTTTGGTGATGGAAACGAATAAAACTTGCACGAACTATTTTTCCCATTGTTTCTACAGTTTACAAAAAATCATGTAGTGTGGATCCATATTGCGAATATAAACGTTTTTACTTTTTTAAATAAAAACGTTTTAATTTTTACATAGCGGCAGTAGGCTCACCGTAACGTGTCACGACTATTACCACCTACATGGGTATGTGAATGTCCTCGCTCTCTTACCATCAGCTGATCAGTGATCCCGGAGAAGGAATTAAAAAAAATACTTAACATATTATCACCCATCTAATAAACATTCAAAAAGTAGCGTTATAATTCATAATCACATATCGTAAGACCATTCGAACACAAAAAAAATGACGGCCGGGGTCATGACCTCACGATTCCCGCCACTTCCCTTCAGTTCATCTATATATTTGCATCGTTTTGTTATTTTTTGCAGCTTCCGTATTTCGTTTGAGGGTTTCAATTGTGATCTGTAAGGCTACAAGCTACGTTGTCGCTTCCCACAGCTGTTCTTGACCGGAATTTTATCGAATTAGATTTAGTATCACCTGTGCGCGCGCAAATTTGGCGCCATTGTTATCTAGGGTTTTTCGAACTACGTCAAATATTCTCACGGTCTGTTTACATACGTAATATTGCCATATTATACGCGAATTATCAGTAATGTGTACAACATGTATATATAAAATAACTTTAGTTGTAATTCATTTTACATAAATTTAAATTTTTATCGTTTAAGTTTATTTTTTTTTGAAATGCTTACATGTTGAATTCCAAACGACACATTAACGTAAATACTAAAGCTGAAATATATTCCACTCAATGAGAAAACCTAGTCTGATTTGGATATGGTTCTTTGTACTTATCGGTAATCAGGCATTTGACTAAATGTCATCTAATAACCTTGTAATGTGTTGTATACAGAGCTTTACAAGCACATAAAGCAGCTGGAATAAAATGAAAAGGCATTGCTCCGTCATTATTTTTTTATATAATACCACGTTTTGAGAGTAATCCTGTAGGTTGAGCGCTGTTATCCTGTACAGCGGAATGTTTGCTCGGCGGTACGTACGTTTATCAAGACAGGATGTTAGTAATAACAGAAAAATCCGTGTTGACTGTTGAGGCGCGCACGCGATGTATTATATCGCGAGATTTTTGAACTTTATTTACACTGCTCTTAAAGTGTTGTAGCCTTGCCACGGCATATGAAAACAATGCTTTATAAGCGTTGGGTTATTAATATACCAAGACTTAAAGCAAATTTTAAAAATTTTCAAGATTAACATAACATCCTGCATGATTTCCCCAAAGAGATGAAGCAAGTTTTGACATTCTCAAAGATTAAAATCCTACTTTTTAACTGATACATTTACAAACAAACATCTTAAAGAAATCATTAAATATACGTACAGACTTAGAATTTCATTTAAAAGTAACAAGTAACAACCATAGTCAAAGATTATAGACATATGATACTTAGAGCCGTGTATGAACAACAGGATGAAAAAATAAACACCTAGAGTTGGGTTGTCTATGACTACTTTGAACGGAAGATTGATACTTGCATCGTTCGAACATCACGACCGCTCGCGCACCGACAAGCAAGCAGTAAGCAAATTACAGAGCTACAGGTAACCACAATATGGACGTAATTGTATCTTAGTGTAAGACAAAAAAATAAAATGCGATGCATAAACAGTTCGCTACATGTGAAAGCCGAAGTGGTTGCATTGAATACGTTTATTTTGTTTAAACCTGTGCGGACAGTTAGAACATTTCTTCGCAATTGGGTTTTCTTTATGATCGCGTTATAGTGAGAAAAAAAAAAAAAAAAACGTAACATCACGCCTGTAATCCCCGAAGAGGTAGGCAGAGGAGTGTAGTGAGTTATAGTGAGAAATAATTATTATTAAAATGAGAGTTCAAATTTATATAGGCGGCAAAATAATTATGGTCGTCAAGATGCTCATAAGGCCAAACATACATTGTTAAAGAGGCGACAGTACTTCTTTTTTTTCTCGTCGAAATTTTCATAAAGCAAGAATTAGAAGCTTTTTAGGGGGCGGCAACATTTCCGTCCGCCCTAGGCGGCTGGAACCCACGGTGATATATTTAGAATGGTTTTAGCTAGTAAACAACTAATTACACTGATTTATAATCTTTGTGCCTTCAGAACAGTACAATTACAACGTCATGTCAAAGAACTGTTCGTAGCGCGCAAATATAATTCAAATATCGAACGGTAAGGGGAACAACATGGCGTACTTCGTTAGAGACAAAAGGAATGTTACGGCGCGCGTTCTGAGCGATCATTTCAACAAGTGTGCTAGGAATGTGCGGGATCTTGTGAGTGCAGAGGATCCGGCTCCAACGGATTTCGTAACGCGTTACACTCCGACGCTCTCACACACTATACATTATTGTTTGTTCCTCGTGTTGTATATTTATAAGCGGTTTAATAAAATAACAATGACGTCTTGGGGCGACTGGCACCTAAACAAGCCGAGCATATTATAAATATACGTACATTCCTAGCTGCTTGCATCGTCCAAAAATTATTTTACAAGACCAAGAACACATAAAAATATTTGTATTCAATGGTAATGGAACCCATAGGCCTCAGTAGGTGCTGACGTTACAAGTAACACCGTCGCTCCACAGTTAGGCATATTCTTATTAAGCATACCACAAGCAGTCTAAAGGAGGATTCTAAAGGCAGATTAATAGATACCAATTTTACATGTATTCTTACGAAGTTATTTATAAAAAGCCTAATATATCGTAATTTAATTACTAGGTGTCACATAGACACCTTAGACAGCTTCTCTGTAACATGTCTATGGCGTAATTAGTCTATGGTGCGATTGCGCAATGTGGCATAAGTGCCAAGGTGGAAGTAAATTAAGCTGTCGTAAACTTTCTATTTGCTTAAGCTGCGTGCAACCGGTTCGGTTAAGTTTAACTTTGAATTTTAACGGGCGGTTAACGACACTGGCTGAAGAGATTCTTTTTCGAAATATCTAACGGTGCTTCTTTGGTTGTTTTTTTTATACACGCCATGTGACGTGTATTCTCGCCTGCCTATGATAATTGTTCATTAAGACATGAGATCTATCTTTTTAATGCTCTCAACTATTCTCTTTATAACATATTATTAAAATGTATAAAATAGGTGAGTATCAAAATTTTGTTTTACTATAAAGTATATAAATATAAAGTACATAAATAATATAAGTATTTTTAGTTAACTAAATGTATGTTGTCCTGTATAACAACATTTGCTGAAAAAACATTTCGCATTTGAATTTCCAATTTCCAATTTTCTCGTCTCTTCTCGGTTTCCTAAAAAACGAACCTCAGTGACTGTTCGCTCACAGATGAACATAACGACTGCTGATTTGCGGCAGGTCATTTACCAGAGCCATATTTTGGTACAGGCTTGTCAAACGTAATGCTGCCATTTAGGCGATAGTGTCGCCATCTGCTCAGTAACAGCAGTGCTGCTACCCACAGAAACAGACACTCTAGCGGGAATGTTATATCTATGTAGACTAAGCGTCACATGAGACGATGGTTGTTGATGATACAGTACTTACTGCTTGTTTTTCGAGGAGTTTCAGCACGAGCTCATGCAGAAAGGCCTCGGACATGTCCGAAACCAGTGGAGCTATCCCGAGAAAATAAATAGTTGAGCCGGAATAGTTTAATTCTGCTACATCTTGATTATAATTTTCGGGTTTTATGACGAAATAAGCATAATGAACCCTGAGGTTTGTGAGGCATACAAAAAAAATAAAACGTAACATCACGCCTGTAATCCCCGAAGAGGTAGGCAGAGGAGTGTAGAACACTCCCACGTTTC
>DWDU01002683.1:0-12434 GCA_018245575.1 Jemadia suekentonmiller
ACTGGTGAAACGTGGGAATGTTCTACATTCCTCTGCCTACCTCTTCGGGGATTACAAGCGTGATGTTACGTTTTTATTTTACGTAGAAAAATCCAATAATGCCCGACCCGTGTTTGAAACCAGGACTTCGCGGCAGTCGCGCTAGTAACCAACACGACCAACGAGGCAGTCATAGCAAATTTGTACGGAATAATTAAATTAAAACCTTCGTATATATTTATTGAACTATAAAGATGCCATCGTATTTCATAATTCATCTTTGTAACTGTAACGCTGCCTGCGAAGGGTGTTGATTGGTTAAAAACGTGTTAAGCTGGAGCATACACGACGTATGCTTCCTTCATGCGATTGCGAAATTGATTAGTTTTTCTTCGTACTTAAAAGCAACTGACGAAATGTAAAAATCTTACCCTATCATTTGCTCTCTAGGATTTGCTATCTATATACACCTACCGGAAATCGGCACATGTTTGTCGCATAACCTTATGGATCACTCAAATGTGACTAATGGATACTGAGTAGCCAAAGCCGCATAGCTACTGCTGTTACAATAAAAATTTAAGATTCAAAGTTAATCTCTTCTTAGGCTAAAATACTAAAGGAATGTATAAATATAATAGTAATCATCATCATCAAATGCCTGTCCCATCCCACAGCTGGACACAGGCCTCGCCGGATGATAGACAGTCTGCGCCTAGGATATATAAAAACGATATATTAATAAATGTCTTACCCTCATACAATGCAAGAGGTTCTTATAGCAGTACAGCAAGCAGGACCATGTTGTATTCGTACGATTCGACTTCTCAGCTGCTAATACAGACAGCATTGCATTGTGAAAAATGTCTAATATCTTCGAATCGCCTAACACTTTCAGATTATTCCAGATACAATCCCATTCTTGCAAAGTACTTGAGCATAATACCTGAAGTGGAAAGTATTCCATTAATATATTTCATGAGTTATTTACTACAGATATTACTTCATATGTGATAGCTGTCTACAGACATATTTAATCTATAATAGGAACCATTAACTAAAATACATGCAATGAATGAGGTTATATAGAAAAGAGAACTGCAAATAACTTTTTTATACCTGTGCAACCCATAAAGTCAACATATCAATGTCTACATTGTTAGTTATTTGAATTCCACTAATTACTTCAGCATAATTATTTCCTGGGGGGTTCCATAATTGCCTGTAATAATACATGTTCATTGGATCCAGTTCCTTCAACTTACTTTTCAGCCAGGATACTTCTTTGCCTGAAACCAATTCACTATATTACAATTCATTCACATTTAATCAACTTTCTAAGTAAATGTAATTGGTGAAACGTGGGAGTGTTCTACATTCCTCTACCTACCTCTTTGGGGATTACAGGCGTGATGTTACGTTAATCAAATATCCAGAACTGTAGAACATAGGTAACAATAGATTATAACATAACATCATGACTGCATTCCCCAAGAGATAGGCAAATGTGTATATGTTATATGTCCCATTATGGAATAGGGGGAGTCTATTTTCAGAGATGAGCCATAAATACAAACTTCAAGCTAGGATATCCAAGTAAAAAAAAAATCAGCAACACTCAGTCTAGGGATAAACCTGAGACCTCTTAACCTAGCCACAATTGCAACCATTTCAGCACTTCAACCTCCAGCAGATCTTATAATAATGTACAAATTGATTCTTCTATATTATACAAGGATTGGAGATACCACAATAAAGCGAGAAATGGCAAAGCTTCATGTGTTTGGAGCTTTTGATAAAATATAAAATATGATTGAAGATATATTTTAATTTGTACTCCTACATGACTAATGTGAATTGTATGGAACCTCTTGGAAATGAACAAAATCAGCAAAAAAGAAGTGGGTATATGGAAGATGCAGTCATCCTGTTTACCTGGTATGAGTCCGTTGTACGAATTCATAAGTGCTGTTTGTAACTCAATCACCAGGCTTAAAGTTACTGGGGCCAATGCATTGAAGGTGTCAATTTTCCATCGCACCTGTGTCATCACTTGACCCAACATAACTAACATTGGGGCTCTATACTCAGACAATTCTTCTACAGAATAACATTTACTTAAAAGCTTACATAGAATATTTATGTCTTTATCATTTTTGTTTACGAGAGCAGTATGTAATTTTGGCATAATGATCAAAAGTAATAGTTTTGTCCCTGAATAAATGTCATCATTTTTCAGATTGCAAATAAAGTTAATCAGATTATCTTGTTTGATATCTGTGTCCAATTCATCACCAATAATGTTTTTCATTATTATTGTGAGGCAGGCCTCGGAATCTTCAAGATAATAATGATTGGAGAATTTTGCCAACATTGTTATCACTTTAAACATAAGATTCATTTGCTGTTCATTTTCTACAGCTGAATTGAATATTTTGACATACACTTTATGAGGATTCTGTACAAATACACTCAATATGTCAAACAAATCTGAGTCAGGTGAGACTGATAGTTTATTAAAAATTTCAGTTAACATGTGAACAAATTGTGTAGATTCCAGTATATTATTAAAAATTCCATTCATAAAGTGATTATCTACAAAGTTCTGTTTCATGTCGTTGTTACATTGCTGGTACACCCTGATTGCCAGTGACTGTGTGTATTCATCACATTCAGTTGACATACTAATGTAATTATACAGCTTATTGAATAACTCACAGCAATCATCTGCACTCAATTGAGTCAAGTTGGAATCCAATATTTGTAGCAAAGCCATATCTTTGAATAATTTCTCTGCATGTAGTAATGCTTGAAGCCATTGCTTACTTTCATTGTTCTTTTTGTTAATGTTCTGTATGATCACAGAAGTTTCAGTCGTATCTATTACCTGCTGTACAGGTTTGCGAGATATTTGTTCAAACATACTCACCACAGGGTGATCAGACAAATCACTATTTAAAAGCTCCTGACGAACTTTATAGCACAATTCGCCAATTGTTTCTTGCATAGT
This sequence comes from Jemadia suekentonmiller, assembly GCA_018245575.1. NCBI lineage: Eukaryota > Metazoa > Arthropoda > Insecta > Lepidoptera > Hesperiidae > Jemadia > Jemadia suekentonmiller. The sequence continues at coordinate 2,990 of DWDU01002683.1, forward strand.
GGCATTGCCTTCTTCAAATTCACTCCATGCACAAAATATATCTAGATTGACACCCATAACAAGCTTCATACATTTATCCAATAAATCTATGAGACATTTATTGAGCACTTCTAATACAGATTTATCATCTAACATGCAAGGTTTGTAGTCAATCTTTTTACAATTATTTTTATATGTTATTTCATAAAGAGAGACAGATTCACCTAGAGTATGTGTTTGAATAGTGTTGTAATAGCTGAAACACTTGAGTACTATTCCAAGCATTGTCTGTAGAGAATTTCCATAATATTTGTATAAATCATCCTTGCTGAGTCGTTCCAATTTATTTTCATTCGGGGGATTACAAAAATATGTCATACATTTTTGAAAATTACTAAAACCTAATTTCAACTGGTTTTCATCAAATTCAAATAAGTTTATGCGACATAAAAATCTAAAGCATGCTGTGGATAATACATGCAACTGTTTTAAGCACTCAGTAGGATTCAAATATTTCATATTAAAAATTAGCGCATCAGCTAGTTCTAGGCTAAGTTGTGGGTAACTGAAACTGATTATTTCATATACGTAATCCTCCATACACAACTTCCACAACATTTCGCACATAAGACATTTTGTTATTGTTGGAACTGTCCATATTAGAAGATCAATTGTAGAATCTGTATTTACCAATTTGTCTAGTACAGGTATATCCGAGTTTAGAACTATATATAATGCAAATCGCCGCATGGTGTCGGTGGCGTCTTGAACGATATCTTCATTGTTAATATAGTTTTCTCTCTTCAAAAAATTACGTACATTTTCAATTACAAATTCTATTTTCTTTTCATTACCTAGAACAAAACAGTTTCAAGTCAAATACGTTTTGTTTACTTTTCATAAGTATTTTCCTATAAAATTTTGATTTACCAAACTTACCGCCTTTTGATTTCAAATTTGCAAACGAATGTACATAATCAGCTGAAATTAAGACGCCTTGTAAGGAAGATAGATCTGCAGTAAACTGTATCGTGATCATCGTTGGCTATATTTATAACAACCGCTATTTTATTGTACAGTGGAAATATTTTAAATATAAATACAATTGTTATACAAAAAAACATTAAAATAAACTTGACATTACACGCCACTTTGACAAACTCACAAATGACAAGAGTATGTTATGAAACAATTTATAAAAAAAAAATATCAATTATTAATATTTATTTTTGTAAAAAAATTTAAACATAACATCACGCTCGTAATACCCGATTACCATACAGATAAATAAAATTGGAATATCTGTAACTTTAAAATAATCGCTTTTTACTAAACACATACTTATGTATTGTACATACGTTATACCGGGTGTAATCGTTAAGTGTGCACAGGCGGCGTTATTCCGTAACTATTACAGATATAAAAAAACTTTAAACTGATATCGAAAGTACTCTACCTAATGAGTAAAATGACAATAATTATTTATTTATCATTATTTATTTCTTAGTAAGTACAAAATTTTGTATTCAGAGTATATATTCGAAGTGACGATCTCTTTGTGCCATACAATGACGAGCTGTATTTACAGTTTTTAAATGAACTTTCCTTAATATTTGCGGAGTAATTAAAATAATATCATACTGCAACACTAACAAATACTTAAGATCATATCCAGCACCAAGAGGGACACATGTTAAGCAGTAAAGAATATTTAAAGCAATATTCCTCAATACTTGCCAAATAAATCATATAAATTTGTGGTCTAGGGTCTAAATATTTCAATATCTTATCGTTATTGAAGTTGTCGATTGTTTATAACAAAACAATTCCGGTTTCGATATGTAACAATCGCTACAACGATGTGATGATGACACATGCCTGTAGTGAAAAATATTTAAAGCAATATTCCTCAACGCTTGCCAAGTAAATCATATAAATTTTTGGCATGTAGTCTTAACGTTTAAATATCTTATCGTTATTAAAGTTGTGGATTGTTTATAACAAAACAATTCCGGTTTCGATATGTAATAATAGTTAAAACGATGTGATAATATTGCACATTTATAAGAGTGTGTCCGTGAGTGGACACACTCTTATAACGAACTACGTACTTCTAACGTACGTTATTTACGGTGTCACTCGCATAATATTCGTTAGTGTGTTTACGCACACATCGAACGTTCCTCGTGCACATTGTAACACGCATAATATTGCACGTTTGTTAGTGTGTGTACACGCACACATGTAACGTAAGTTATTTACGTTGTATATCGTCGTTAGCCATAATAATAAACAAACGTAAATAGACCAAATGTACCTACTATTGAACGTTGCTATGAACACCGCGAAACCGAAACCGGCGTGCGTGTGTGAAGAGAGCGATAGATGTTGAGAAGCGCGTCAGCTCTATAATATTAAAGATATTTGAGACTCGGCGCTCTCTGGCTACCCCGTAAGGGATCTGGCATAGTGAAAAAATAACAATACCACCATACCCAAAGATGTTTGGTGAATTGTGGCATATTTTTAATAATTTTTATTTACCTAGGTATTTACTTTTAAATACTTCATTGTGATACATTCATAGTGAAGTTTAACAAATACTTAATGCGTAATGGCATTTTCTACCAGTCATTTTATTTATTTCATTTTCTAAATACATGTTGAAAGTTGCTGGCAGCCGGACTTAATAACACAGGCTATTGAGTGTGGCGTGAAAGGTGACTAAGTCCAGGTCTATGTCAAAAAATGTATGTCAAATAATAGTAAATGTTGGATAAATGAGCAAAATATGCATGCATATATTACTTTAAGTATGCATATAAATATATTACTTTAAATATGTATAGAAATGTCTAATAGTGCTGCTCGGAGTCCGGATTTGTGCCCGGTGTATGGCAAGAGGCTCACCACCTGCGAGTATTTCATAGTGGAACGTAAACGTAACTAATAAATGGTCGTAGTGTACTACACTCTGCCTGCCTCGTCGAAGATTACGAACGTGATGTTACGTTTATAGTGTTGGACAATGCTATGATATTTTCTCATTATAGAAAAACTAAAAACAATATTATCATTGTAACTGATACATTTGGATCAAACTGATAACTTAGGGTTATTTTAATTTTCAGAGTGACAATCTAAGACGACTGAGACTTTTTTGACTTCTTGAATTTTTTGTTTATTCAAGCGGAAGGGTAGGAAGTGAGCCTATTAACATACACGGGCGCAAGTCCGGATTCCTTGCTACTCCTGGGAATTTGTAGTTAAAAAAACCTGATAGCGCTGACAGACCCGGGGATTGAAGCCAGCTCCCCCCCCCCCTTTATGGAGTCAAATTGGCTCAGCAAATCTAATGTTAATAAACTGGTATACATAGCCAGTTCTTAATAAGTCATATACTAGAATGTAGCTACGTTATTTTTTTTTAAGCTCCGTACGTATGATAACCAGACTCATTTAGTAATATATACAAACAGAGAATAGGTTAATTTTAACAAAACAAATAACGCGATGCATATAAATATTGACACAACGCTGACCTCGCGACGATTGCAGCCTCGTGATCATTATTGTTGATTGATGATAATGATTTTAAACAGTTTGAACACTACCTATAGGATTCCATGGAACTCTACCTATGAACACTACCTATAAAAGTATGGTCAGATATACAATGCGAACTTCGGTGGATGCAGGTGCCGGGAGGAGCGAGTGTCGCCTGCTCGTATCTTGACCAAATAAATCCAATGAGGAAGTCAGAAGCCTCCAAAACTGGCGCGCGTATATGAGGAAAACGTTATAAGACAATGTGCACACCTTACAGTTCTCCATAATGGTATCTAAGGCGTGTGAAGTGTGCCAACCCGCACTTGGTCAACGTGGCAGCCGATGGCCTTGAAACGTTTCGTAGAAAATATTGGTCACTAGAACCCGTAGTACCCGATGGGACGCAACATAAACGTAACTGGTGAAACGCTGGAGTGTTCTACGCTCCTCTGCCCACCTCTTCGAGGATTACAGGCGCAATGTTAATACCATAATACCTAGATATTTATATTGTTTCCGTTTATGTCGCAGTGTCATAGCTGAACATCCACGATACATGTTTTCCTACAACAATCCACAATATTATAATTGTTATTAAATATAAGAACAATTATTATACAATTCGAGTAATTATTTTCATTAAATCATCGATAATATTCATGAAAATCAGTAAAGCATTTTTTGAATTTTTATTATTAGTCAGTATTTATTATTTAACTTAGATTTTTCCAGTAGAATTTTTTACTATTGGCTTGGAGTCAGGATTTCTGTCCGGGGTATCGCAATAAGCTCACCATCGATTTAATAGTAGAACAAAACCGTAACTGGTGAAACGTAGATGTGTACTACTCTCCTCTACTTACCTCTTCGGCTTCGGGCATTACAGTCTTGATATTACGTTTGTTTAGTTACCGAAAGACAGGCAAACGAAAATTTGAAAACTAAAAAATTTATCACATTTGTTAAAGCGATACATACACCTGATCGATTATAAAATCGAATCAATTTGGTAACGACTAAAGTCGTCACAGTCGGAATTATAATATATGCGCCTTTCTACCTTAAAGAGCGTTTCAAATTCATCTTCCAGTCCCATAATCTGTCTCTCCGCTCCTTACATAACCTATCCCTACTCACCCTTGCTCACTATACCTCATTTAGTAAGAAATCCTTTTCCATTACTGCAGGTGTCTTTGTAATACTCTTCCTCTCAATATTGGTCGGCCTCAGTCCTTAGACTCTTTTAAAACCCAAATTAAATATTACTATTTGGATAGCTGTTGCACATAACATGTTTTATTTATAGATGTTATCATAATTAGATTTGATTGCCTCGTTGGTCGTGTTGGTTGCAAGTGTGACTGCCGATCGGGAGGTCCTGAGTTTAATTCCCGGGTCGGGCACTACTAAATTTTTCTAATTTCGATTTTCTAGTAGTGGCTCGAAGTCTGTATATGTGCCCGGTGTATGGCAATAGGCTCACCACTTATTCCGTAGTGGGACGTAAACGTAACTGGTGAAACGTGGGAGTGTTCTACATTCCTCTGCCTACCTCATCGGGGACAAAGGCGTGGTGTTACGTTTTTTTTAATCATAATTAGATTATTTATTAGCTGTAATTTTACCGATTGTACACCCCTCTACCCCTATTACTTGTCTAAATTTCTTCTACCTGGAAGTTGCCTGGAAGAGATCGCTCTGATAGCGATAAGGCCGCCTTTTGTATACTTAAAGTTTAAAGATTATTACGCTTTTATCTATCTATCATTTCCTATTGGTGTACAAATAAATATAATAAATAAATACGTACATATATTCATATATCGTGCTATATAATATATTATATTATAGCAAAGTACCATGAAAGGTAGCTATGCGAAAATTTATATCTTTTCCATCAGTATGTACGCAACAATGTCTTGCTATACCGAGATATGTGTTGCTACATCTATTTGCATATTTTGACGACGTAAGAAAGAAATATATTTAATAGCTACGTGTGCAATCACCCAGCGGTTCTTTAGAAAATATATTGTAATATATTACAGTATACTTTGCTATAATATATATTATAGCTCCGTCTGTGACATTACATTATTTTTAATAAATTTTCTATAATAGCGTTCGTGGACGACAGATTTAACCATAATATATACTTCTTACGACTACAAATCAAAATACGACTATGAACAAATATATCGAAATATATTATTGCACAGATAATGGCCGCAAAGACATATATTATGGCATAGCTACCGTCTATAGTTTGCTATAATACATGTTATAGCACAATATATTAATGTACATTACAACTCCGACTGCGACTACCATTATGCGTTGTCGGCGACTTTATGATCTCACACAATCGAACATTACGAAAGAAATATTTGACCAGCTAATTAGACTTATGTATTTCTACCAAATATGAGTATGACTGGTGTTTAGGGATAAATGCATATTGAGATGTAGAGTTTTTATTCACTCTAGCCAAAGCGTGCGAATCATATCATTCGATGTATACATATGTATGTAGGTACGTTATCAGGAGACGAATTTAACATTTTCATACGCAATCTACTGCAAGTGTATCAGTGTTGCACTGATTGTTCGATGCACTGTGACCCTGGGTATCTGCTGGACGAGCTGTAACCGTACGGAACTGAATATTGATCACAAAAAATGTCGATGGAACAACTTTTATTTCCGCTCGATGAAAGGCCTGTCGCACTTTAACAAACTTCACTTCTCATGCAAGTATTGGACAATCTGCTCGGTGTATAGCAATAAGCTTGCACCCATTCCATGGTCGGACGTATGACATAACTAGCGAAACGTCAGAGTACTACGCCCCTCTACTTACCCCTTCAGGGAAATGCAGGCGTGGTGCTGTTATGATACGTCATCTAAATGATGCCATAGCGAGCGATGCGCGCTTAGCGTTTGTAATGAAATAGCCATGACCTTGTGGAATCCTAAATACACCGGTAACTAGGGCACGCTGAAACAATCTTAAGATAAAATAAAATTATCGCCAGGTCGCATGGGGTCAGTGGTTGATGTTGTTTTAATTTATTGTATCGCGTTCGATAGCACCGACGACGCCGTCATTTGTACAATTGTAAATAATTATTATTTGAAATTGGCCAAAATGTGATTTTCCATTTGGATGCGATTATTATAATTAGTGATTTGGTTGACTTCGTCTGTATACATTATTGATTTCTCACTATAATATCAATCTCGACACATAAAAATTCAATTGTATAAATATAACTGTTCTATATTATGTACTCCGCACTCCTTCCTATCGGAAAGGTAGGCTGAGGAGTGTTGTAATATTCCACGTTTCACAGATCTTTATACATTCCATGGTATAGGGAGTGGGCCTATTTGCATACATAATATATTGCCTCGTCATAAATAATTATCTAGAACGATAGATATAGATTATTAAATAATAAATTATCTACAAAACCCAATACTCTTATCAGTTATCAGAGTTGGCGATAGATTCACTACCTATTCGGTAGTGGAACGTAAACGTAACTGGTGAAACATCGGAGTATACGAGTACGCTACACTCCTAGCATACCTACCTCTTCGAGGATTACAGGCGTTTTGTTACGTCTTTTATTCTTATTACAACAAGCATGTACTTGAAGATGAACAACCCTAACTAAATTGAAACATTTCTATTAATGTTGATGGATGCAGGTACCGACAGTGCCCAAAATTCATCTGTTTTCACCAAATAGATTAGACTGACTAATGGAGAATCAAAAATCTTAGGAATCACTACCGGCGTTCGAAAAGACTATGGAATGTAGAAGAAGAACGACAACTCTGTAAGGATAGATGTATAAAAGAAAAAGATATAGGGTTGACTGCGATAAGATGCCATTGGGCATTACGTATGCTTTTGTACCCCTTAGTTTAAGGTGTTAACAAGTGAATGAAAATATTTGGCGCCGATGCGCTCTGACAACACTGTAAGGGTGGTGTGAAAGAAAGCGGAAACTGAATGTCGTCAGCGTGTATGTCATTGAGATGTGCTATGATCTGATTGTTGTGTCTCCGCTGAGACAATTAGCCACCTGTTCCGTTAAACAATTAAATTGTTCACATATATCATATAACATTGTGTCGTTTTCAAACTCGAGCGCCTCCTAATGTGCATTGTACACGTTCTGTGTTTGTTGCTATGAATTTAACCCGTAATCTAAATGCAATTTTATTATTAAATTTAAAAGCGGCCCACTTTTGGCTCGATCGAACAAAATAAAATCTGTCGTGTTATGAAACTTTAATTAAAACCTTCAATATGTAAGCGATGTCTTATATAACAAATCTGTTATTAATCAGCCCATCTTTTCCGATAACACGCGCATGTACGTAAATACGTCACAGTTTGTTGTTCACGTGTCGTACATGTTCAGTGTGTCTAGCGAGGAGTGTAAGATCACTGCGTTTGTTGTAAGCGCCGACATTGTTGCGTTGTTGTTACGCCCGTCCATGTTGTCAATGTGACGCGCCCCCTGATGTCACTCGAGTTCAACTGATCCGTCGCCTTGTCGACACGCGCCTCACCCAACTATTATATACTCGTGCTTAATGAACTGCCTATTTGCCTATTGCTACGACTCGTGCGCTGATCTGATTAGAACTATGTATGAAACCGTTTGGTCATTTGTTATTGTTAAAACATCATTTTGTGATCCATCGACCTCAACCGAACTTCTGTTATAAGATGCGTCTAGGTCTCTAAGCATTGTAATATCACGTTTGAATCACTTTAAAGAGATACGAAAAGCAGTTTAGTATTCTGCCTAATTTCACCATTCGCTTTTCCGTCTCACAGTGGAATAGGCGATGAGGATATCGCCATGCACCGGGCACAAATCCAGATTCTAAGCTAGTAGGAATTATTAATATTTAATTTGATCAATAAGTTTTTTAAGTACATTTCGTGTATAAAATGGCGTCGTAAAATTAACGCAAAATTAAAAGTAACGGCAAAAATAAATTGAGAAAACGTTACATGTTCAGTGCTGCCTGTTGAACTGTATAATTATTTGGCTTTAAACACTTGAAATCAGGTGCAACATATCTCTTATTTATACATCTTAGATGTATCTTATTTATACATGTTGTAACAAAAGCGTTTTTTTTCGTGTTTTCTAACACTAGGTTGAGGGTTTGTGGTCGATTGATTTGCATAGTTGTTCAATTACCTATACACATGGCGCTTTATCTATTGAAAACAAAACGCGCGTCGGCACGCGTGACGGCAGCTCGCGGCGTCCTTGGACAGACACGTGGCAGTGCGACAACGTATATTCTCATGTGCTACACGATTACACCATCACCACTTACGAGTACGTACATTTAGTGATAACCCGTTTGACAATTTGGTCAGCGTACCGACTACCGGTCGCACCGCGCGTTAGCTGTGGGACTATTGTGCTCAGCCGAAAGAGTTGTATATCTATAATCTGAATATTTGGGCTAATATCTTGTCAATTTCATTGAAAGGTGTTGTTTTCCATTCATAAGTCTGTCTTCTAATAAGAAGCAGAAACCCCAGTCACTACGTAATAAGAAGAATTACTAAATAATAATTAATAAGCAATAATTAATAGGTAATAATTAATAGGTAATAAGAACTAATTAAATTGTTTGTATACATACATTCGTTAAGCGCCGAAGGATTAAAAAAATAATTAGAAATGTAAGAACGCATTATTATTAAAAATATTATTTTAATTTTGTGGCCGCAAATTCGTCCGTCCGTCAAATATTTCTCAATAGGAAAATTAAAACGTAAAAAAAAAAAAACGTAAATCACGCCTGTAATCCCCGAAGAGGTAGGCAGAGGAGTGTAGAACACTCCCACGTTCCACCAGTTACGTTTACGTCC
>DWDU01002684.1:0-12433 GCA_018245575.1 Jemadia suekentonmiller
ACTGGTGAAACGTGGGAGTGTTCTACACTCCTCTGCCTACCTCTTCGGGGATTACAGGCGTGATGTTACGTTTTATCTTTTGAATGCATTATGGGCATATATCTACCCTGAGGGGAGACCTCTGCCACTGCTGGACACATCCAGCAGTGAAAAATATGCATTGTTTACAAATATTGTCGATACCACAAACAATAATAGTCACATAGTAGCTCAGCATAGAAATTTATAGAAGTAAAATACACATTGCTATAAAAAAAGAATAGACTTCACACTTAAAATTTGATGTAGGTATTACAGTGGCATTTTCATTACTGACATACCATTATACTTAATAAAATTACCTACAAAGAACACAATGAAATTTCATTAACATTGATGCTTCACTTTCATAATGTTATGCATCAATACTTTTTCATTAGCGTGTAAAGTAAAACAGAGAATAATATATAAATATTATTGTAAGTTTCTGTTGCGGGAACCGAAAAATTATGTTTATTAAATAAAGTTTCTTTTTTCAATGTGTCAAGTATAGTAAGTATTGCATTTTACTTATGTGCGTGTGGCGCTTTTACTGCAAACTTGGACTCGCCTTCACGCTAACAAGTAGACTAATCGAGCAATTAGTGCATCAATTAATTTGCTATGGCGATGATCGCGCATTTTGTATGAAACGACACGTCGGCTCTGTGGCACGGACGCCTCTATAATACACTAGTTGGTCGGCAAATCTGGTAATTAAAAGAAAATGATTATGTTTATAATCGTGACCAACGACAAATTACGTACCAACTAATTTGCATGTGTTCGTAATCACACTGGAGTAGCGTTAAAATAGACGATTTGTACCTGAGGAGCCCGCCTATATCTTTTTACATAGTTTAAATAAACAACACTTTTCATACCTAAATTGTAATTTTCCAAGATTGAACTTATATTTCTAATATTAATGACTAAATACCAAACTTCGACGGTACCTACAATTAATGGGAGGATCTTATTGCAGCTTACTATCACAGCTTTTCAGTAGTAAAACAGTGGAATGGAGTTCAAATCTATTTAAATGGCTATTGTCGTACTTTAGGTGACTGTAAAGAATGGGCACTTGGTTTTAATGGGGTTTTATTTAGGTGCTTGCTTTAACTGAAGTAACTCAGTATTCATGAACCATAGAACATTTATATATACTTCGAGTATCGATACTTCGAGTGATGGGGTTATTTCTACATAACCGTCTTTTAATCAAGGTGAGATGGTCACATCTGCCGCAACACCGACTTGGCCGAAACCATGCCTTGATGCCCTCTAGCTACTTGAAATGACCATAAAAATAAAGTGTCTGGCTGCAACTGGATACGATGAGCCGGTTCAGTGGCGTGTTATTGGGAAAGTTTATGTCCAGCTGTGAACCGGAACAGATTGATGGCAATGATGATTTAGAAATCTTCTAGATTTCTGCTGACGTTTGTAAAATGTTATTTTTGTCAAAACCGACACTATTTAGTAGCATTAGTAGGCAAAAAGATTTAGGAAAGGCCTTTATTTAGATATTATAAATTATAGTAAAAACCTAAATCCACAGTAATTTAAATGCACTTAAATATATGACGTAAATACATAACATCATGTCTGTATTTCCCTAACAGGGTAGCCAGAGGAGTAGGTATAGTATTTATGTTTTTCAACTGTATACATTTCATCGAATAGGGGGTAAGCCTATTACCATACAATGAGCCTAAAATAAAATCCGAGAAAAAGGAAACAAATGTATATCATTACAGTAATATTTTTAAATACCAACGTAACTTAATAATCACTTATAATTAAATCAGAATTAATGTCATATCAAGAACATTAATATCATTCTATGCTTCAGGGTACTATCTCAGATTTTGTTATCTGCTGATACAATGATGTCTGTACGCAATGAATACGTGTGCCGTAATTAATATAAGTTTTAAAGACTATAATAAATAAAATGTATCAATGGCAGATCTGGTCAATTACTTTCAAAAAACATTTTCTTTAACATTTAAAAACTGTGCCGCAACGTCAATCGCGCGATAATGGTCTACCAGTATTATTTTCCGTTAATAATAATAATATATGTTCAAATATCGAAACGACCGTCGTGGTCAAATGTATTTACAATGAGCCAAAAATCGACAGTTGTCTCACCTGACTGTACGCCGCGTACACCACTTTGGGCTTAGTGAGTTCTCATCTCATGTGCAGTATGTATAGGAACCTCAATGTACAAAAACTCAGGTCTTGTCAAATACATACAGGTAGCCGTTCACTACCTCTTAGACTATTATATCGGTGGATCTTAAAGTCTTAAGATCTTAAAAAACATTTTAAGGAAACGAGGATCTCAGGTAAAAACAAAAATAAACAAAAGTTGAAAATTTTAGTAGCAAGTATAATTGACTGTCTCGTTGGTCGAGTAGTTGCGACCGTAATCTAGATTCATTGACCGCCGATCGAGAGATCCTGGGTTCAAATGACGGATCTGGTACTATTGAATTTTCGAACTTGTATTTTCTAATAGATGCTAGAAGTCTGGATTCGACCCGGTGTATGATAAAGAGCTCACCACTTATTCTATGATGGGACGTAATCGTAACTATGTAATGATATAACTGAAACTGAAGAATATGTAACTACGTAATGATGTAACTTCTCCACATACCTCTTCGGGCATTACAGGCGTGATATTACGTTTAAATAGATATAGGTGGATAAAATGAATATATAATATCATCCAGACATACTCGTATCTATCTCAGAGAGCAGTACCATTATTAATAGATGGAACGATTCAAATAATATTTCAAGGATTGCAACCTGCACAATAAAGAATATCTAATATACGTCATAATCTATATTGTAAACGACTTCAGAATACCTTGTTGAATATAGTATTATGTTTACCACCTCGGGAGAATATTAAAACAAAGATTCATTTATACAAAGCGGGTTAGTTCTGTTTCATGAAAAAATGCTTTCCCTTCCATTGTTTAATGTTCTTCGTAAGCATATTTGGGAATTTTTTACATTAATTACATCGTGAAGCTCAGTAATGTGGCATTGTGATTAATTAATTATAATTAGCGTGGTAATTTAGATTAACATATTATGTACCTATACTAATAAGATAATGTTGTGGCTCGTTGTTTACCTACGTACAAACGGTAATGGAATCTGGAGTAGATACGTTAGACGTTTCAAATAAATCGCTTGTCTTATTGTATTTTTAATTAAATGCAACGTTTCCGGGCGATTTAAACGACGCTACAGAGAGAAATACATCTGAAAGTGTACGTAACTGGTGAGAGTTACTGGGAGATAAATAATGAAGTCATTAGAAAGCTCGAACCTCTTTTTTCTGTAAAATGTATACCTAAAAAAAAAAAAAAATGTATACCTACGTTAAGTAATTGATTCGATTAAAAATGCTTTTAATTGAGAACCATTCTATTACTTTAACGAGATGTACTGAGAACTAGATAATAAATTGAAAATTAACAAGTTAACAGTTCGTTCACACGATATCCGAAATAATTGTTTCATAGTCTTCTGATACAAAAATCTATATAAAAAAAAGGTGTACGAAAAATCTATATTTTTCGTACACATTAAAGCTACTTGATAGTTTCATACCAAATTTCTTTTCTACTTCCATACCAGTTCAAGTCACGAAAACGTAACATACCGACTGATACAGATACATTCGCATATACCTATAATGTATAAAGATGTATGTACCTAGATAGTTCAATAATTATACAAACACTGCACCGAATCTTTCTATTTACACTCAAACACTAGCAGATCATAAAACATGTAACGATATTATCAAATATTAAAAATTATTTTTTACATAGCTCATTTAAGTACTGCGATTTTTTAATTGCAATTCGTTAGTTTTGTGAGCAGCGAACGTTTAAATAAATCACAAATGTAGACGAGAATGAACGTCATTGAGAAACTATTTTGATTTCGGTTTGAACAGCGTCTCTCTGGGTCACGACGATCGTCAAACATAGTAAGTTAGAAAAGGTTACCTTTATAAGTGGTATCGACCAAGGATTCGTTCAGGTTAAACATGTAACCATTATTTATCTTTAGGTATACGAAGTTTTAAAGTACTTTGGATACCGTTCTTTTCCGTTTCCATTACAAATACTGAAGAGGGCGATGACCAATGTCTAATTGTTAATGGTATTTGCTAAAAACAGTGTTATGGATATTTTACTTTGGATTTTTAACGTCAATTTTTTTTTATGCCCACCCACTTACAATTATTTTCAATAATTGGACATATAATTGAAACGCGGCAAGAATGTACTTGAAATAATTTAGAAATTATCGGTATAATATAGGTAAGCATACACACTTGTAACATAAGACAAATAAGGATCACATTCTTGTTTATTTTCGACATACACTTCTTTAGAACTTACTTGAGAATTCTTAAAACCTTAGGCATTTATATTCTACATAGGAATTATATAAATAATTAAGCGTACTTTGCAATGCTTTTCAATAACTTTTTAATCCAAATAACTAACGAGAACAATACTGCTGACAAGATTTACTGACGTGATTAAATGTGATGCCATACTCTGTACATAGTGCGGTCGATTATGTGGCACGAGTGATATAATGCTAGTGTCATTAGTCGAAATACTAATTGCCAGTGAAACAATGGCGGGCGACAATTATATATTTCCATTTCTCTTTTCCGTACCTAAAAGTGTATATTTTTCAATTTCCTAATTTCGCTGACATTTAAACTCAATGTCACGAGAACGACGTAAACAAGCCGTTTAATTTGTTGGCTTTCACTGCGCCAGCCAGTGCAGTACGCCTCAAAATAGCTCTTTTTATAAAACATCGTCACTGCTATACATTTAACTAGCCTTTGATGAACAACGATAAAAACCACGCGCTCCAGGCTCTTGTTTGTATATTTAAAACCTTAGATTGGTTTTTTTAGAATGCAAATTCGGGACCGGTCCCTCTACGGTTATAAAAAAGCACAAAATGCAAATAAGTAGTAATTTTGCTTGTGCTAATTTAAAGTATTTTTTTTAATGTTCAGTTCTTTCACTCATAGATTGAAATATTTATAAGCGGTATCTATCGTTATAGAGGGAACTTTTGCGATTATCGCCTTTTCATACGCCTATTCTAACTACCGATCAAATTGAATACTCTTTTAAGCGAAAATATGGTGATACAATAGAAATGATAGTTGATAGATGATCAAAAACAAACAAACATGGATGCAAATATATGTACAAAGGAAATACGATTTGATTACAAACAGTCACTATAATCGCTGACAACCTTTGCCAAACCCAATAACGGGGATTTAAAATTATAATGTTATCATAATGTATGGTAAAGGTTTTATTTCAATATAAAAAATGCAGATGTTTGAACAATTAATGATTTGTTGTGAAAAAACTGTGATTTAATTCACTGCTATAGTACTAACCTATACTTTTAAAATAAATATTGATATCCCGCGTACATTAGCTGCAACTATTTTCACATGCCCCTGTTGTCTTGGTTACATTTGACAGCGACGGAAATACGGGTCAGTTGTCAATCCGTCTGTCGGATGTATTTAAACTGCTTTTAAAATTTCGGACGAATTTTAGCCATTGTTATCTAACCATATCAGCCGGAACCCATTTGACAACTCGACAACCCGTCACATAAAACCGTCTGAAATGGGAAAATGAACGTGGCAATTTGCCACTGACGGTCACACATCGAGGAGTCGACCGCGCTTAGTTTTGGTCAAATCTCCATACTGTTTGTAATATAAAGCCGCGTTTGACCAAGTATATGGGATAAAAATAAGTATAGTCCTATGGTTTTTCTTTTGTTAAAAGTAAACAGCTGAACTGAGTTTGATAAATTTTATTATGTTGTTAGTTTTGTCTGTAAGGGTGTTCGAATACAATTAACTTTGAAAGACTAATGATTTTAATTTTAAAAAAAAGTTCAGCAATAGTGACAGTTTTTTGTTGTTCAATAATTTATCACATTAATTACTGAGTCTGGTATATAACTCGTGTTACGTGTAACTTGTGCTACGTTTGTATCGGCGCTGTGTTATGTATGGCTGTACATCGTCTTGTTTGATTAATTTCAACACAATAACTCATTGTCGATATTCGTGCCGGCCGAGTTTGCGAAGCAACGTTTATGATATCCGATGCCGTTTAAATTATTATGAGTTACAAATGATCGTCGAAGCGTCATTCAATTTAACGGCCGTGAATGACAAATGAATGATACAATATAATCGTTAAAGGACATAGATGTTTTGTAAAAAACATAATATGTATTTTGTTTGGAAACGAGTAGCGATGAATTTTTTTAACTAAATTGTCATGGATATGAATAGTAAATCAATAGTTCTTTAATAATGAGAAATATAAGAAAATATGAGAATAAAAATATGATGACGTCATAATCGCATAAGGTACGAGAATATAGACACATAGTGTTTCACTCCGTATGTTTAACGAGTACTTGTCGCGAGACACTACCGTGTCTCACACACGGCTGTCTTATTCCTAACAAGACAGACCCTGCGATGTGGTGACCAGACGGGTTACAAACGTATAAGACCACATATAAATATAAACATATACTTACGAGTTTTTTTCACCCACATACTGGGGGAGTGTTTGGGTTCATCAAAAATATTTGTGCCGGATGAGACTAGAGCCGACGAGCACCAGAGTAATAGTAATAAACGAGTAGACCAATGGCCCAGGAAATATGTTTAGAAGTTTAACTGGTCGTGCGTTTTACATTCGTGATTAAAATTAAGTACGGTAAAAATTGACTGCCTCCTGGTCGTGTTGGTTGTGAGCGCGACTGGCGATCGACAGGTCTTGGGTTCACATCCCGGTCGGGCACTATTTGATTTTTCTAATTTAGTTTTTCTAGTAGTAGGTCAGAGTATGGATATTTGTCCGGTGCATGGAAATAGGCTCACCTTTTATTTCATAGAGGGACGTAAACGTAACTGGCGGAACTTAGGAGTTTACTACATTCCTCGGCCAACCTCTTCGGGGATTACAGACGTGATGTTACGTTTTAAAAGTAGGCATGGTTTACTATCACAGTGTAGAGGAATAATAGTAAAGAAACTTAATGGCTGCTCCATGACATGACTGCTAAATACATTATATTGTTTTGTCTTTTTCTTACGAATATTTCTTAAAACTCTAAGACAATTGACTATGGCTGTCATATAGTTTTAGCACTGTAGCTGAAAATAATAGAACTCTCTCGTATAAATGTGACATTGGAGAAAGCAGCTCGTTTTGTATCAAAAATTTCTTACACTTTATGACAGATGCTGAAAATCTTATAAAAGTGTCCAATCCGTCCGCTCGGGTTCGTTTTCCACACGCGATCGCCAAAACATTTTTCGTATAAAAGATTTACGAGGGAGCTCAAACTGTTAGATTTGAGAATTGTTAAATTTTATGAAATATATACTTTTATTTTCACGTATAAAAGTATATATAATATACTTCTAATACGTTCTGATCCGTGAAAATAAAAGTATATTATATATACTTTTATTTTCACGGATTAAAACTTAGATATTTTACACTTTTCGACCTTGTAGGTACTCCGTACTCGTATGCATAATAAAGATTTCATCATGAGGTGTTCTTTAGTGAAACATATAACCCTAATTGTAATTATTTATATTGCATTTTCATTATTAATGGTTCGCAAAGGCGAACTTTACTCCTTAACTACTCACTGTAGAAAAACAGGTAACTCACAATTTTTAATTAGTCCCAATGATAATTATACCTACCTATAGATAGGTTAGCAAATATGATGTCGTACGTTATTAACAGATCATTCAGTCTTCGATATTACCTTTTAAAGTGATACGTTATCAGTTAGGAGAATATTCGGAACGTATTCAAACCAATCACTCGTAGGAAATCGCTTGTAAATGGTCCACTAACGAGATCTAACCTGTATCCAATGAACTGGTGTCTATCAGTTTAAACTTCGCAAGTGTAACTGCGTAATGTGTGCAGTAATTCAGAAAACATAATATTTCAAACGTATTCTTTAGTATATACAATAAAGTATTCCATTATTAATTATATACTCAACAAATTAGAAACAATCCAGTAAATATTATCATTTCTCTACCTATCTCGCAAGGGACCTGGTGTGACGGTAATAATAAAATAGTCCGGTCAGTATTATAGTACGCTTAAAGTATTTATTGAAAGCACCAGCTAAAGTTTCTCAGTTATGTTACATATTTGATGCTTAGAGAAATTATTGTTCCGAAGTAATCCTGTCGAACAACCATAATTATAATAATTATGTAGCTTTATTGAAATCAATTTCAATATAAGATTTGGTGAGCTCTGGGAATAATAAAAGCGACTGAGTATTTATGTGAAGTTGTTACGATTCGCCCTATCATCATTATTATTATATGGCAAATCCCTCACGGGGTAAGCAGAATGCAGTAAGTGTTAAATGTCTATATCCTTACAGATCCGACGTCCGTTCATCACACTCTTTATGTCTATAAAGAGTGTGATGAACGGACGGCTGTCTAGCCCGAAACTATATTTTAATGTTATATGTAATACGATAATATTTCTACCTGACTATCTCTGGTTATAATGTCTGGTACATTATTATTACGAACGCTTATTTCCTTAGTTCACTGCTTAGTCTTTAGAGAGTTAGTATCACATATCGCTGTTAATTGTATTGAATAGTTATATAAGTTACTGTATTCATTTGAATCAGTATCTCGAATGCGAAAGGGGCGAGCTTTCGATGATTGCAAAGGCGTTGGCAAATTGATTGCAATTGCGTGATGCATTGTTACGTGTAAGAATCGTACTGACCGCTGAACATACAGTTACGCCTTGGTTTCCGCTTGTTTTGTGTTAACCGTGTGATGTCCGGTGTCATGTGATGACTTCGGATATTCGTACAATTTTATTTAATGACACATTGAAACATGAAAGTATATTTGTATTTTTGCTATGGTTTTATTTTAACTAGTATCTATTAATATTGTTTAAGTTTAATCTTTTTTTCCAGTGACACGTGCGAATGTACTAAAGTTATCTGCCGAATAGGCGTGACGGTGTGTTATAAATACCTCAGAAACCGGAAAAATATCTTAGCACTCTTAGTGTCAGTGAGCACTTAACGAGATGTGATCTAAAAAATCTTTTGTCTCAGCCTTGAACTTATTCATTGACCGTAAAAGCAAAGAGTGATTGGGTCACGCCCACTGCCCAGGTATGTAAGTGGAATTACGGCCATCAGGATAACAAAGCTGCAATCAGACAAAGGGCCTCAACGCCAAGTATATCTACCGATCGTGAATTGAACAGACGAAGGATTATTTCAAGCTCCATTGGAGCTCCTTGTAGAACTCCGTTGTTCAAACTACTACCTTATTTGTATATGCTATTGAGTTCAAAATAACCTCACGTTCTAAATTAAACACGCGGCCACACTATGATTTAAAGTAAATTGATTTTCTAATGTACATTATGTGTACAGAAAGATTAGGTATTTATTACTCCACTACACCAGATTGCTCCTATGCTTGCTCCTTTAAAGAATTCACCTTTATATAATATTTACACACAAGTACTCACAAATTTCCTTTAACTCCGCATTCAACATAAATATTCCCCAATTTCGGGTCTGGAAGGAGGTGGAATCGTGATAAGATTAAAACGCCAGATAAACGTGACATGAAGGAGGCAGTTAAATAACTTTATACCCTTCAGGTTAAGAAAGTATCCCCATTTAAGCAGGAACATTACTTTCAAGAATCGTCTTTGTTTGAGATTACTCCAATTATGAAGGTTTGTTTTTTTTATTCTTTGTAACATTAACGTACGACGCTCGCGGAGGATTTTTTAAACAATTGTCAAACTGCCTGCATTTAACACACCATACATTTAGGAAAGTGTACCACTCAGTAATGAAGCCTGAAGGATAAATTGTTCTAATGATTCAACGTAATGTTAAAAGAATGCTTCTTAAAACAAATATAGTTTTGTATTTAAGTCATTATTACATGTGTTTTTAGAACATTCATTCTAAATAAAAATAACAGCGTTTGTTAAAGAATGATACCAAACTTAAGAAAAACACACTAAAATATACAAAGATGTTGCATTATCACGCACGTAATACCCGAAGTAGTAGGTAGAAGAGGATAGTACACTACGTAATAAAAGGTGAGCCAGCCATACGCTGAGCAAACGACCAGACTCCGTGCCACTAACAGGAATTCCAATTTAGAGAAATACATGTGACTAATGACATACGGGATAGTTTCATATTATAATATCCATATTCATTTTTGATATGTAGGTGTACGTCTTGTTGTGTATAACCGTATGACATACATATATACGTCAATGTAAACTTAATTAGACGCATGTCAATTAGAACTCGGCGTTGTTGACATACGGACACACGGGCACACGGACACACGGGCGCAAACCGCCAACTAGCGTTCGTACAGCTAAGACGCCCCTTGGAGAATTTCAGAGATTTTCGGGTTCATACGTGCATTAGAGACAAGAAAAAAAATACATATAAAGTTCGCAAAGTCGCGTATACTTAGAACGTAGCCTTTTTTAAACAGAATTTATTTGGTTGGTCCTTCCTATGCACGCAGTATGCTATGTCTTTTATCAGCTATTTTTTAACCTGCATACCTACATGTAAACTAAGTTTCTTGATACATTGATTTTATGCCTATTTAATATAACGTATTAAAGAGACACAACACAGTTATGTTCCTTTGTGCTTTAAATGTATGTTATTTCACGCAGTAGATATTTTAGAATGGCTGCTGTAAGATTAATTGATATGGATAGCGCGACTAATATCAGACTATCAATGCACTAAAGAATTCACCGCACGTGTGAACTAACCTTTAGCAGAATACATGGACAATGCCAGTTTGTTTGGAAAATTAGTTCGGACGTTCACACAATGTATCGACTAACCAGCTATGTGCGATGCACAACGGTGATGTAATAACGGCGTTGCACGCTCTGCGTCCCGCTTGTATATCCCGCAACATAATATGTGTCGAGAGTGGAAACACTATCATCGAAAACATCCATCCGTATTTAAACTGCACTTCGTCTCTCGTTGCAGTCACGTAGTCATTACTGATACAGTTAGGTCTTATATTATCGTGGTCCAATGTTTCGGACATGTAGAAAGAATGGCACATGACATAATGATACAAATGACATGACAAAAAAGATATATACATAGTATATGTAGTCGTAGTAGTCGAGGGAGACCAAAACGTATCTATATGGCAGTAATGGTTTAGATACTGATGTTGGTCGGAAGTTTTAGAAAACTTTGCACGTGTATGCAAAGACTGATTAATGTAGAAGGCATGTTAGGATAGTGATAATTCGCTCTCGATACTCTAGGCCTACTGAGACGTAGCTGGCGTGATGGTCGCGTGATATTTTTTTTATAACTAGAGGTTATTTTCTATCCCGCTTAATCATTTCATTGCATATTCGTTACGATGTCAACAGTCTTAATCAATATATATTAAGAATTCTACTCTTGGAATCTCTCGGGTCATCCGTAAGTCGAAGAGCGTAGACCCCCAAAGCGTCCTCCGATTTATAGCTGATTTATTGGCTCACTGCGAGTCATGATTACGTAATATTGCTGTTCGCAATTCCCGCAATCTATTTATCTGCGCCCAATACCATACCTATGTATATATAAAACTACATATAATTAAACTACACATGTACCTACAATGTACGACTCTCATCTATCCTTTTATCGGGATACTGCTGGAAACGGTTTTATTCTAAAACCTAAGGATTAAAACTTAGGGTAAGAGAACATTTCCGAGAACTCTAAGGTATGCAGACTGCAATTTGCTTGATCTGAATTATATTACGAGAGTTTTCAGGTAGAGTTTAGACGTTTTTAGAAGTGTCAAAAGATATTTGACACTTCTAAAAACGTCAAAGTTATGTACTGTTGATACACTTGAATAAATCAAAATTAAGCGTAAAAAAGATATTTTAAGAAATGTATGCTGTGTTTGTATTGTTAATATACTATTGGTAATCTTGACATTTTGATGTATTAGGTATATGAAAGAGAATCCCTACTTTTCTAACATTTACTAATTTATTCGCCGAACACTACTTTTTTATTTTAGTGGCTTGATACGTAACATCACGCCTGTAATCCCCGAAGAGGTAGGCAGAGGAATGCAGAACATTCCCACGTTTCACCAGTTGCGTTTACGTCCCACTATGGAATAGGTGGTGAGCCTATTGCCATGCATCGGGCACATATCCAGACTCCGAGCCACTAC
>DWDU01002685.1:0-12432 GCA_018245575.1 Jemadia suekentonmiller
TTGTACACAAATGCAATTATGATTTATGAAATGGAATTCTTTATGCTGCTCGCGTCTAAACGTTCGAATATATTGGATTTTTCTTCAATTATAAAATTCAAATTAATGTGTATAAGATAATTCGTCACTGTACTATTTCAGAAAGAATGGCGAATGAAAGAATTATAAGACAGACTGATTGATAGACTTACAATATAAATGATAATGGATGGAAATGGGGAGGGAGACCATATTTTATATATCTTGTTCAAAATATGTCATGTAGTGGCTGATGGGATGTCGGTAGTTTTTTAAACTGGCGTGCTTATACGAAGAGAATGATAAAAGTAGAAGTATCACGTCAGTTCCGTGACGATGGCAATTTCACGCTGGATGCTCTCTGCCTACCCCGTAAGAGACCTGGTGTGATTCGTTAACAAACAAAAATAAATACGTGTATATTTGCTGCTGATGTAAGACCGATTTATTCAGATAGTCTTTACTACATATCTTGAAAATATAACAATAATTGAGGTTTTACAGGTCCTGTTCTTACAATAAGATAATAGAATATTGTAAAGAATACATTATAAGTAGACACTTGGAATAACATCGGCCATAGAAGTTCGTTCACGATGGAAGACTACCGCGGGCGCCCTCTGATGCACTTTGGGGACATATGATATTAAGTAAAATAATAGAAATTCATAGAAGTAACTAGTAACAATTTAATATCATTTTAATTAAATGATTTTATTGTGGGCTAACAGGAAAAATGGACGTCCAATCAAATCAATAAAATCGAAAAGAACCCAGCTGGTCCCAAATGCAGCGTACTGAATTTTTAAAATCAAATATTTAAAGAAGTACTCTTGAAGCATGACTTAAACTAGCATAACACAATACACCAAGACGAATGCAATATTCATAAGGACACCTGCGTACTCCTAACATACTTTATTACTGTTCCGCGAACAGTACCAGCTGGAATAATGTTACAGAGACACACTTTAAGAATATATATAATACCTACATACATACATAGCTACCCGCCACGTCCCTAGTTCCACATACAACATGTGACACAAGTAAATATCTTGTGACAATTTTACACGTGGCCACCTAATCTCTGACTAGACTGAGTCTGTGTTCAGGCGGCTGATAAACTACTTAACATAACATCATGTGATACCCGAAGAGGCAGGCAGACTTATGTTTACGCTCCACTATGGTATAACTAGGTGGTGAGCCTATTGCCTTATACCGGGAACATATTCAGGCTCCGAGCCACTACTAGAAAATCTAAATTCGAAAATTCTTATAGTGCCCGACCCGGGTATTGAACTCAGGACCTCCCGAGCCCAGTCGCGCTTGCAGTCAACGCGACCAACGAGGCAGTCTATTAAACAGCCCATGAAACATGAATAGTGGTTTTGTACATAAAATTGTATTGAAAAGAACTCAGGCACCTAAAATAATTTGTGTCACGTCTTCAATGATAACACGCTAAAACTAAATTTAGCTAACCTCTATCCAATGCTCCAAACCGTTTATCGTAGGACAAACATTATGTGAAAAGATACCGTCAGCGGAGCTAAATGGTCTTGGCGAGAGATTAAATTGAGGTGAGTTGTGCTTCAGCTTATTTTCGTTGTGTTAAAGTAATTGAATTGTACGTACTCAATGGTAACAATGAGGGTTTTATTTTCTTATAGGTATTGGGCAGGCTCTTCAGGTCGAATAAGGTTGGACATTAAAAAAATATAAGTTTTGAAAGCAACGTGTATATTGTCGGAGCTGAATGGATTCTTGTAGTTTTTCATGAAATATCTTGCTAGCAACAAAAGAACTTTACACTATTTTTGAATTTGAAAGAGAGAAAGAAAGAAAATAACTTTATTCACATAAAATACGGCATCACATATGTAAGCACGAGACAAGTATATTAAACCACATATACAATTGCAAATAATATTGTATGTTTCGCAGCGGAGGAGGCAAATTATTCCAACATTTTGTGGCGGTGTATTTAAAACTGTCTTAAAACTGTCCCTAAATGCGGCCCCGTGATTGGATCGGTAACATAGCTTGAAAGTGGACAATCTTGCACTATGTTTTAAATTCTCATCTTTAGCTCAGATTAGTTTTGTGAAAAGGTAACTAGGCATCTATATGTATTTTACTACACAAAATAGTAAGGTGGTGAAATGAAGTTGTTTAC
Source organism: Jemadia suekentonmiller (assembly GCA_018245575.1). NCBI lineage: Eukaryota > Metazoa > Arthropoda > Insecta > Lepidoptera > Hesperiidae > Jemadia > Jemadia suekentonmiller. The sequence goes on from DWDU01002685.1 coordinate 2,201, forward strand.
GGCCATTCATTTTAAGTATATTGGTCTTGTTTATAAATCGTGTAACATGTTCATGAGGAGGTATATTAAAACAAAACCTAGCGTACACGTTTTAGACTCTCTGGATCAAATTTTTTGATCGGACAAGAAGACGAGGGTATCGGCGTAATTTAATTCAGATAGTACTAAAGACTCGCACAGAGTCACATGCAAATGTACACTTAGGTAATCGCGTATACGATAGAGAACTTTGAGCCTGTAGAAACATTTGGAAGTCTAAAAGTGTCTGTGGATGTTCGAAACGCAGAAGATATCACTAGTAAATTAAATATAAACGTACATATCTATGTTTACATTATGGGTAAGTTTTTATCGCGTTATAGCAGAAGTGCTAAGAAAGAAACAGGTTGTGGTAATTTCATGAGCTTTAAGAGTTGGATTTGAGAGTGTGAGATTTTGTATGGGCCATACTGGTTGCTGATTTTCTGTTAAATTAAGCACCTAGTTTAGGCTGCAGCTAATTCGGACTTTTCACTGAGAAAATACTAAAATTAAAGGTCCTTGAGATATTTTCCAAAATTACGGGCGTTGTCAGTTCCAAATGTATACAAAAATTGCGTATAAAAATGAGCACTAAAAGCGTACGGTCCTGGAATGAATTGAAAAAGTGGTAGTGTTAGTAATATTCTAAATAGCAACGCTATTTCAGTACGCATAGGTGATTCTTTACTCATATCCGAAAGGAAAACCGTTTTTGAATTGCTAATGTTCTAGCTCCTTACATTTCATAAGTTTTTCGCCTCCAACCTTTCTGTTGGATGTTGATTTATCATTTATTTTTGTACTTGGTTGAATATATTGGTTCCCCCGAGGCAGTGCCACCGCTGTTAACATTTATACCGTGACGCAACAGCTATGAATCAAGAAATTTGTGTTTCGCTTTTTACAATGGCGGTGCTTGTTGCGTGTTCGTATTTGAGGTGACCTGCACAGTCCTCGAGTGTCCTCGTGCGTTTTCGACCAACTTTGATAAGTAAATATGCGAACTGATTGTTATATGAGCTGCCTACCAAGGAACAATGAATCAAAGGTCAAGCGTCTTACAAGGAATATGAAATAATGTACATGAATGAATCAAGAGTAGACTGCCCCGTTGCTCGAAGGATTGCAAGAGCGAGTGCCGATTAAGAAGTCCTGGGTTCGAAGTTCAAAAGTTCAACAGGTTCTGGGTACGGTGGTAACAGATTTTTCTAACTAGAATATCCAGCCCGGAGAGTGGTTATGTGCCTGATGTATTACAATACATCGGGCACATATCACGTGACTCACTACATGACTCACAAAGAGTCAAGTATCATAGACATCTGGAGATAGCATAAAGTAGAAAAACCAAAAAACAACATTGTAGCGTTTCAATATCTAAACCCAGCGTTTGTTTTTGATGAAAATGAAAATGAACCCGGATGAAACCGAACACTACGCTATAAATAAAATCCTACCTTCCCTCAACGCAATAGGGTTGTATGGCGAATTGTGATTAATGTCCGTGGGCACGACCAACCTTTTACAAATTAGCGCGTCCTCAGTCGAAACCTTTTCGCTCAAACAATAACAATTTACCACACTATCACAGACATTATATACTGTCAATAATTTTGCAAAGAACTTCCGCGTAATGGATATTTATGTCTTCAATAATCATTTTATTGCTGTTCAGTTCGTGGTTGGTTGCGGGCGTCCGACTTATGACTAATATTTGTTTTTTTGTAAGATTAATTAAGCATGTTCTCCTGTACACTTTATATCTATTCAACTTCCCATTTCGCTCCTATCTTGGTCATAGTTACTCCTTTTAAACGGTGACAACTGCACCCATAAGAGTACTTCAACTTCTCGTAAGTTGGTACATTGGGGATTGCTGGAGAAACTATTTAGTACCCAAACTAATCTAATAAGGATTAATAATATGTAAATATAACATGTGCGGCCGATTGTAAAGACCTGTGCCGTGTTGCTTACATTAACGTAATATTATCATTACGCGAGTTCCCAACAAGGTAGGCAGAGAGCATTGAGAGCTAAATATCTCTTCTGCTCAGCTCTGACGTGTTATATCCTTCACTTTGTTCATACACGCAAATGCCTGTTCGGGCAGTGGTCAGCGCCGGGTGGTTAATAAGAATATCTATATAAGTATGTATATCTATATAAGTATGTATATTGATATAAATATATATATTTATATACCTATATGTAGTTTATCAGCCGTCAGGTTACCATATCACAATTTCTCTTGATGCTTTGTTTGAAATCAGACTGCCGTGTGTGGAGAAGTAGGTACCAAGGTATTATTATTATATATTTGATCAAGAATATTATCATTTTCATTAGAATACTTCACGCCTCTGTACCGTAGTTTCGACACCTTCGAATAAGATATGTAATTGTTCCCTGAAAATGAGTCGACATAAAACGAAATTATGAAAAATCTACAAGTTGTTAAACGAAAATTACTTGCGTAAGAAAAATAACGAGGCATTTTCATGATAATAACGTCTGAATAAAATATAATGAGGTAGGTGGGCATCCGAAAACAGTTATATCAAATAAATACGTTACGTAATTCATAGACGCTGACGAACAGGCGATTTGATATAATAATATGAAATATCGAATTTGTGTAGAGGTAAAAAAGTGATTGGTTATGTTCTTGAATATCGTAATATAAGAAAAATATTTAAATAAACATAACGTAACGTAACATCACGCCTGTTATCTCCGAAGAGGTAGGTAGAGGAGTGTAGTACACTCCCACGTTTCACCAGTTACGTTTACGTCCCATTATGGAACAAGTGGTGAATCTATTGCCATACACCGGGCACATATCCAGACACATGTCAAATTATACGGATATATGTTATTTTGACAAGAACAAAGATAACAAATACTTGTCTCATTATCCAGATTGTTTGTCGCGGGTGGAAATCGAATACAAAACGTTCTAACTGTGCCAACCAATCACCGACGCGCGACGGCTTAATTTTATTTTACTACCAGTGTTAACGATAGTAGACCATACGGTATGAAATACGACCTGAAGTTATTTGGTACATCCCTGAGGACTAATTCTCGTGTGTTAGTATTCACGAGTAATATAACAAAGGTGAACTTGTCGGCACATATTATGTACACACATTATCTTCAGCTTATCTGACCACTGCTGGGTTTAAGCCTCTGCTATTGAATGGGATTTTTGCCTCTAACCCTCACGCTGAGCATACGGATTGGGGTGTTCACTATACTTTTTATTCTATCAGTTTTATTATATCGTCACGACCGGTCCTTTACGAGGTAGGCATTTCGGAGTATTGAGATTTCTGGATCACGAAAAATCTGGCCGGTTAGATTAAAATAGGTGAATCTTGGTCTCCCTCGGCACATGGATCCACTCATTTAAATATGGGTGAAGAATGCAATTTAAAGTAAAACCCTAAAAGTCGAGAGACTAAAATTGTATGTATCGTAGGGTCAGCTACATGTATGAGATGTAAACAAAGTGAAATTTAGCAAACGTTAGTTCATCAGTTTACATAAAACCGGTAATAAATGTTTTTCGACTCCCTTTATGGTTATAAGTCGGAGTGTTATACTTTAATGAAAATAATCTCATAAATAACTGCCCGATGGTATGGCAATAGACTCACCATTTATTCCAAAGCGGGACGTTAACGTAACTACTACACTTATCTGCCTACTTCTTCAGGAATGACAGGCGTGATGTTACGTTGTCACTAACCATTTAATATTTGAAGGTCAAACAGCGAACTGTTCATATGAAAATTTGTAAATTTCAATTAGCCATCTCTTTTTGCGTTGCGCGAAGAATTTTGTGTAATATTGCGAAGATATGGACATACTAAATGACATACATTTCAAGTACCATTATTCAGAAAGCCTGATGCCGTCACTCAGGATGTCTTGACTGACAGTTAGAGAACAAAGTAATACCGTAAGGGTTGAATTGTTTCATTTCGAGGCCAATGTAAAAACGAGGCGATGCTATGTATATATTTTACATATCATGTAACTTTCACCGGTTTTTTAAATATAAAGGGACTTAACACGTTCCGTGCCATGTGGGGTCTCATTGAAAAATAAAGAATTCTTAAAAAAAATATTTTAGAATCAAAATATAGACAACTACACAACATGTAAACTACTTTTTTTTTCTTTTAAGGGTCGTATCGCCCCACGCGGCCTGAATGGAAAATATTCAAAAATCGCCGTGGCACGGAACGTGTTATAGACTTTTATATACTGATACAGGACAATAACAGTTAAGAATAAAAGTTATGTAAAAAACAAGAGGGTATTACATACGTTCCCGATAACAATCTAGAAGCGAATTAGATTTTATTGAATTGCGCTGCAATCAAAGTAAAGAACCATATTTGCACGTAACGTATCAAATTACCATAAAAATAATCAAAAGTAATCCAAACTTATACGAGTATGAGCGACACTGCTTTTGTATTAGACACTAAGGCGGCTTGTGAAATGAACAGTGGAAAATGATTGCTGGAATGCTAGTGTCAATTAGTCTTCGTTTTTAATTGGCCTATTAATTAGTATTTGTTGGTATCCGAATAAAGAGTGAATGAAAACCTCGTGGACGAACCTGTACATTTTAAAGTTATTTATAATGTTCTGTGAGGCCTGTGCAGTCGTCCAAGCCGCACTTGGCCAGGGGGCAGATTGCGGTTATAACTCTGCTCATACGAACAACAGATATAATAAAAGGGTTAATGATAAATGTATTCTTTAGTGGTCCATCTACACCAGTGTTTCAATCGCTGATGAACTGATCGCTTGTTCTACGGCACAAATGTGAAGTAACCTTTGTTAGATATCCAAATATTATACTCCATTCAACCGTCCCTGATACTGGTTGGTGGTATGAAATTGAGGGAACATAACATTTGAGGAACATTTCGACCTGAATAAAGATGATCCTTCTTTTTATTATAATGTTAGTAGTTAACGACTTCTCAATAGGTGGCCCATCCGCTCGTACGTTCCATAAAAAAATCCCGCTTCCTTTATCTTACAACGTTTTCGTTTCACTCGAAGCAGATATAAGTAATGCTTATCTACAACGCGGATGTTATTGGATCAAAATTTTTTGCTACATCAGATCTGCGAAGTTCGGCAATGTGTTTTTTATTGTGTATATCGTTTCGCGATTACGAAAAGCCAATGTCTTAACTTTTATTACGACTTGTCGTCATATAAGAGTTTTTAGTGGCTTGCCTTGTTGTTTGTTCTAGAGATACATCGTGTATATTTGGAAGCAGTTTTTCCTCCACGCTGAAAATCATTGTCTTCATTTGTCACATTTTCTTTAAGGTTAATACGCCATTAATCCCTGTATCCAGCTATATTAGTTATGTTTACGAGACAAGCATTTCGCTACGGACGTTGCTATTTTAGACAAGTCGTCGGCTAGTTACGTACAAGGATGTAAAGGGACGTATGGATAATATAATTTATACAAAACTATATATTTTTCGCTCTAAAGTCTTTTACTTTTTAATTGACAGACAAGTTTTTTTTCTCATCCACCTTTTACAGGATTTAAAGCATACGTTGCGCGTTAAGTCATCTTATTAAAGCTTCGAGTTCCGATTTCACAGAGGAACGTACAAAGGCGAGTCGCGGGCATTCTCCTTTGATTTCTAAATCACGTTTCACATTTCTCTCTATCGACCTGATTATTAAATATTTCCTCCGTGATTTTTTCATTTTAAATTTCCACTTTTCTCGACGTGTTCCTTTGTTCCTTTTACAATTAAATATTGTAGTTAATAATAATGCAAGTGTGTATATCTTCTCTGTTCGCGCTCATTTTCCCAATCGTTTATCATTTAAATGTACGTCTAATGCGTTTGATGTTACAATTATAAGACTCGAGTAGGGTTGGCACCTTTAGGTTGGAACCTGTCACTTCCGGGATGGTTTTCGGATTGCGATCGTTCAGTATTGAAACTATTTTGATAACTATGACTCTGAAATACATATTGACGAAGGGCACTGTATATTTAATTAAACATGAAGCGAATTGATGGACACATAATGTGGGATTAGTAATTTCCAAAGTCTCCTAGATGACCTGGAAAAGCGATGCTTTGGAAATGTGTAAAAAGAAATAAAACAGATTTGCAAATAATCTGGACGGAAGCTGGTAAACTTTTAAGCTATTGTTCCACATTCAGATTGTCTTTCTTTTGCCGTCAAACAAGACCGTCGTATATGTGGTATGTTACATACATTTACTTACATATCTTCATGCCAGGTTTCTCTCGAGATAAGCAGAGAGCACCGATATCGCTATCCTTAAATGTGGCATGTTCATTAAATTAAAAAAAAAATGTTGACAGCATCAACATTTTCACCGGTAGACGTATTAAAATTTTAATGCTATTAAGAAATTTTGAGGCAACCCTATACATAACGCTTTACATGAGTTATCGCTCTTTAGAAGTGGAAGTGTACATAAGGGTTGAGGGTGTTACATTGCTTAAACACGAACGAAGAACATACACACATATATAGTTTATTATTTGTAGATCCGTGTCGGGGCGGAGTAAGAATACGTTCCCAGACCCGTACCGGGATACAGGGTATCGTGAGAAGCACTAAACCCGGCGCTGCTGATTCGTGGTATGGCACTGTCTGCCTAGGCACAGCTATATGCCCTGCCCGCCTATATGTAGCAGCGTAAGGAGTGCGAGAAGTCTGCTCTGCGATCCCCAACCGGCACGCCGAGCGTGGTAATTATATGCATAACCCTCAAAGAACACCTTTGTCCTGCTATGGATCGCAATACTTGTAGACGGACATCCGTTTGAACAGAACGGATATTCGAATTTAAAATAAAACATTACGCTGAAATATTAGGAGTAAAAGTTCAGGTTCTAAGCAAACTTATAATTGTTTCCAATTTTACGTTTACGGTAAGTGTACATACTGTGTGATATCCGTTTGAACAAACCGGATATTCGAATTTCAAAGTTTTTTAACCATTTATATCGATATTTAGTATTAGTCAGCTCCCGATTTTTATTATTTTCATCTCATCATTTCATCTGACTCATTTTGAAAGGCGACCCGTGTTCAACAGTCGGCCATGATGTTGCTATTTTTGATGATGATGATGACATTCGGAATGCCTGTTTTGAAATCATAGTGTTTTTCATTTATGTTTAATTGTAAGCCGTAACACACAAAAATCTCACCCAGTACAGTAAATGATTTCTGCATCTTACCATTTTTCTTAAACCTACGTGCGTTTTACATTAAATATTACCCATCCAACGGGGAGGGTAGCGAAGCATTTACAAGAAATCTACACACGCATTATACTTCTCCATAATGTTCTCCAAAGAGATCACAATACTTTCGTAACGCAATATTATCCCTCGAGTTGTTACTTAGGCTTAAAGATTTTATTCTCAAATAAACACATTACTTACTTTGAGCAATTATATATTCACAACCACTTACTATTTATTAATAATTTGAGATTTGATTTAGGAGAAGTGTCAATTTAATGTCAATATTAACACGTTGGTAACACATTCCGCGCTAACAAAGAGCTGCTCTGTTCAGTGGCTGCTGTGTTGGGACGTATGCTCAGGTATTAATTACACTACTTAATGCTCCCGGGACTCGGAGGGGTATTGCTCGCCGCTGTCTCTCATGACTGGACAGTTGGAATGTTTCCATTTTTCTATGATACACAGTGAGAAATTTACTATTTTACAAATTATATAATTTATAAAATCTTCATATAATTATCTCAAGTAGTCGTATCATAAAAAAATTACGTAAATACCTGTTTAATTTAGTTGAATTTTTGCCAATTGAATATAGTGATATTATGGTATTTTTTACTTATAAACAAACATAAAGACAACATTGAAACGGCCAAAAAGTTGTAATCGAAGAAGAATAAATATTCGAAAAGCTAAGGTTGGAAGCTGACGTATAAAATGTAGGTATTTGCCTAAAATACGAGTGCATGTAAAAGGAAATGGAAGCTTCCTGTCGATTCCTATCTCCTAACTTCCGGGTTTACTTAACGTAATATAAATGGAAGCAACATTTGTAGGTTCCATACATATGGCTTGTACTACACGACAATTATATAATTGTAGTAGTTGTATAAACACTTCAGCACGAAATATTTAATTATTTTAGCATCGAATTATGACAAATTTGGTAGTGTGGCCGCAAGTGTCACTGCTGATCAAAAGGTCTTGGGTTCATTGCCCGGGACGGGCAAACTATTATTGTTTTTTTCTAACTTGAAATTCTGGGTACTAGCACGGATACTGAAGCTAGTGTTTAGATCGTTCACCGATATGTTCCGCGTCTTAAGAACTAAATTGGAATGTTGTTACTTTTGAAAGAGGAATATAATTACCTCAATATTACAATGTATTGTTATAAATTTCTGTTAAATAGATGACACATATAACATTTTTCAGCTACAATTAATGTAAATGTTTTTAAACGATTGCCTACTAATTAAAATTTGATCGATATAGACAGTAAATACTTATATCCTCTGGGAAGCCAGAATATTTGCAACTGGAAATAGTTTCGAATCAAACGTAAAATATATTATGTCGAATTTAATGAAAAAGCCAAAAAAGATATTCCGATAGGAATTCATTGTGAGACTCCTATATAATGAAATATGAAATGACGAGGCTTGTACGGATAAAACATATGAAAGACAAATTTAGGGGTTATAAAAACCTTTCTTTATCTAAAGCAGAAGTGCCACTCTTATGGCTACTTAGATTTTCGCGCTGAAGGACCTAGTTACGTTTATTTTAACTCCATATTTACTACCATCTCCTTCTCACTCATCTGAGCTACACTCGCGCAACTAAAACTGTTCTCATACAAAAGTGGGAACATATTTTTTTTGTCTTCGAATAGTGGAGTGGCAGCCCTAACGTGATTGTACATTACAAACGGCTTGTAAAAGCAACGTTATGCATGCTTGTCTCTTGGGAGTAAGATAGTAAAAAAGTCTATTTATACTGTTTCATGCTTCGGACATTTTATCTGGCCTTTAATATTATACCTACCCCAACTTTTCATCGTCATCTGGGTTGACTGGTAGTAAATGCCAGTCGGCATTAATTCCGCCCTTTCTGAACTAGCAATAAAGGATAAATTAATAATATATTTATTTATGGTTAAATAGCAACGCAAGAACGTAAACGTTACACCACGCCTGTAATTCAAGAAGAGGTAGGCAGAGGAGTGTAGGACACTCCCACGCATCACCAGTTACGTTTACGTCCCACTATGGAATAGGTAGTGAGCTTATTGCCATTTCTTTGTTTTATTTTTTTCATATTGTATACGAGTTCCTTTTCTGAATGATAAGGGTTATTCGCCAAAGTCCTTATACCAAACCCCTTGCATGCTTTTGCTCTCATCGTTTTCAAGTCTAATTTTATCACCAGCTCGGCGCAATTGAATAGAAAACAAAGGAACTCTATTAATTAATCAGTAGACCTGACTGCGGGCTGGAAGTTTTGCAAAGTAAATTCAATTCAATGCCCAAAGTCCGTAATTGGATTAAAATATCCTTCGTTCGAACACTCCTCGCGAAGAGATTATGATGAAATTGAATGGCAACGTGTATTTTAATTCAAATTGCCATTTAATGCTATTGTTATATTTGAATTGTCTATTAATATATGAACAATTAATGTGATAACGATCATTTTGTAAGGATTACTTTATTATCGCTTCTGAATTTTTATTGACGGGTTATTTGCACATATGCACGCGTTCGAAACTCGTAGTAATTATTACACTCAGTACAATAAATTTTTAAATAATGGCAATGGGTAAAATGTACAAATATACAGTTTTATTGATGATATACTTTATTTTTTGACATTTTGCACGCCAATCTAGGCAGGATTTAATGGCTAAGTTTGTTTTGTAACACTTAATCCTATGTACCTAAATCCAGCAAATAAAGTATTTGTATTTGTACTCCCGCCTACCCCGGTGGGCGCTAGCGTGACGATATTATAATAACAAAAAAATGTACGTTTTGAACTTTCCTTATAACTATACTATATACTACAATAAGAATGCCTCTGTTGTGTCAAATGAGAAATTGCCTATTATCATCATCAGCCTATTGCAGTACCTTCCAC
>DWDU01002686.1:0-12432 GCA_018245575.1 Jemadia suekentonmiller
GACCCGGGAATCGAACCCAGGACCTCCCGATCGGCAGTCGCACTTGCAACCAACACGACCAACGAGGCAGTCGATGAACATGATATATTTCGTTATACTTATAAATGTTAAAATGTGATGCGATCTCGATTTATGTGATCTTAAATGGGCTTGAAAGGCGGTGGTACGCTTCTGATTGCAAATGGAATGCCATCTTTTTAGCCACCTTGTAACATATGCCGAGATGTTTTCGAAATTAACTGCAGGCACATTTATTCTAATGTAACGTTTTAATCTATTCCTACCAATCATTGATTGCAGTTATTTTCAAAGTTATAAATGTTTAACTATGCATTAACATACATATTTAGTATTGCAGTGTGCATTGCTGATAAAACTATTTCTCACTTGGACATCATGAGCAGGATCTCAATCTCCATCTGCTTCGCCGAAAGCTGCATCTCCAGCCCCTGCTGTTCTATTTCTTTCCCGGTGTTGTTGGCCAACTGTAACAATATGTATTTACATGTAAGCTGTAACTGATTGTTGTCCAGTTACATTAGGAATAAACACATCATTTCTTTTCCATTTCTTTATTCTAGACTGCACATAATAAATATCTAGCAGCAAATTTGATGAATTCTTTAGTTTCACCGTTCTCTAGATGAGCATGGTTGTTTTTTGCTACTGCTGAAAGCGTGGCACTGGTTCCGCCTTAGCGATCCGGTACTGATTAGTAGAGATTATGATCACTATTTTTTGGTTTTTCTTCATATTTTAAGCTTCATATTGCCCTGAAGACTTAACGAAATTGGTCGACTGCTAATTAATAACACCAACTGGAAACGATTGTAGATACTATAGAGATTATAGATACTATATAAATGTCCCTTTACAGTGTCTTATTGGTTATTCATGCGCCGACTTCGACCTCGACGTTCAATAAATCGTTCGCAGTCTTCGTTCGAGGCTAGAAACTTTGGTGATGATTTTCGGATAAGCGGAAATGTGATGGAAACATGAATTATCTGCTCAATTTAAATTATAAACATATGTGGTTTATTTCATTTCTTACCGATATCCTGAACTATATATGGTCCTTCGCGATACAAAATCCACAGAGGAAATTTATTTTGTATCAAAGTGTGTACTAGTATAGCGAAGATAACAAAATATGGATAACCGAATGGGTTTCAGCGAGATGCTTAAGAGAAATTTTAAGTGTACCTGCAAGGTAAGCATGACATGGTGAGTGTCGTTGCCCCAGCCCCAATCGGGCTGGCGGTGCTGCAGCAAATACTGCAGCGCCTTCTGTATCGCCTGGCCCTCGTTCAGCGTCTCCGTCTCCCACGGGCCCTCGGCGGTCGTGGTCGGCGCCGACGTGGTCGTTGTTGTCTTCGTGGTCAGCGTGGTCGGTGGTTCCGTTTCTGCGACAATGCGTTTTTGCTTATGAGATAAACATTTGAACAAAAATTACATGATATATGTATATCTAGATATTTTTTGTACCTAAATATTTTTAAAGATGGTTTTAAACTCTAACAAAAAAATATCCTTGTCCTCGGTTGGATTTTATACAACAGTAATTTTTGATATTATAGCATTAGTTATCAGCAATATTTTTTTCTGATTTACGAAGTTTCTTCTTTATATTTCTATTGCGGTGGTGATTTACAGCCAATGCCTACTTGTAAAAGTTGGACAGCAGTAACAAAAAAAAGATTTTCTAGATAGCCTAATGTAAACATTGTTAGAGATATCGCAAAAGTATTGTTATATTGCGAGGAGATAAATACTAGAACAGATAATTTAGTATAATTACCGGTCTGACCGTAGACAGACGTTAGAATGAGAAGAACAGAAACAGCTGGCAGATGGTGAAGCATGGTGACGATCTGAAACAATGTAGACAGGATTTGTGGTTAGATCCGATGTACATTTGAAAAACAAAATTATTATCAGTTGAAAGTTTTATCACCGAATACATAATATTCTAAAAGTTCCAATTTGGAGATCACAAGTTGGTATTTCTACGTAACATCACGTATGCAATTTCCGGATAGGTAGGCAGAGGAGTATAGTATACTCTCACATTTCACTAGATACGTTTACGTCCCATAATGAGTGGTGAGTCTATTGGCATACACCAGACGGCAACTACTAGAAAATTTAAGATAGACAAATCCAATAGTGCCCAAACCGGTATTTGAACCCAGAACCTCTCGATCGACAGTCTCGCTCGCAACCAACACGACCAACGAGGCAGTCAGTTAAATATTCCTATATTACACCATCCCATAACTACATTTTACACATAATGACTAGATGTACATGTGTTCGGAGTCGCGATAAATGCGATCACAAACGCGAAAGTAATGCTCAACTTGTTTTATATTCACAACCCTTTCGTAATCCAAAAGCGAGGACTAAATTATATGTAGACCTCCATCAAGCGACTCGAGCCAACAAGGGTATAGGACCATCATATAACTCACACTAAAGCGCCCGAGTTTGTTATGAATGACGCGAAAATAATATTCGAGGGCGTCGTCGATTCTTTCCGTATCGCTGTGAGAAAAATAGAGGTAGGTTAGGCATTATGTGATGTTCAGCGATTTTTCCGCCCTCCCGAAGCGTAATGTGGGCAAACGTGCCGCCTGCTGAATATGTATGCGCGTGAACATCATTTGTACTGTTTATGTGTGTGGCCAGCGAGTTGGAGATTGGAAATTTTAAGTATTTCGTTATTATTTTAACGCTATTACGTGTTAAAATTTTGTGATTAATCATATCACATGACATTATGTGAAATGATGTTAGTTTTGATCGAGGACGATCTTAAGTTCACTAAGAAAAAAATTAAGAAGTTAAATTGATTTCAGAAAAATGAATTTTATGCATTGTCCAGATTACACAGTAATAAAAATAAAAATGTTACGGAAACAATATCAGCGACATTTTACATTTTTTACATTACATGTGCCTTCCGCGTGCCAGACTGCATAAACATATAGGTCTAAACATAAACTCCACAAAGTGTACATACTGTTCCTTAATATTTGTAATTTCAGCACTAATTACAATTCTTTAATTCCTGTTCATTCTGTCCACTATAATTAATATTTTATCCTTTGTTCGTATATAATTAAACGAATTCATTAACCTAATAGCAAATTCTACAAGGCCAGATCAGAAAATTTACAACACCATTGATTGCCCATAGGTTGACGGTTTTTTACGTATTATACGACATCATAGGTGTACTTCAGTTTTAATATTACGGTTATACATAGATATATAGTGCGTATCGTAAGTAAATAAACTTTTCTTCTTTCGTTTTGAACATATTCATGCTGAAATTTTTAAGCTTCAAAGATATATATTTTTGTTATATTTTTTAAACGAGAGCGAAGATTGTTTATCTGTATACAACTCATAATTAAAACTAGATTTAATGGAACCGATATCAGCGTGCCAGTGACGAAGGGTCGAAGTTTGAAGGCTGAGTGAAGTTTAAAACTTGTATTTAGTTGTTGAAGGCATTTTTGCACAATTGTCTAGAAACTCTTGGTGGATAGCAACTTTGCTATTAAATTTATAATATCTTAAGATACTTTAAAATTTGCGGCGAGACTTTACCAGGCAATTTATAACAATTTGCGGTTTCCCTTGTCCATCGGGCAAGTTCTTAGTATTTCTCCTTGATTTTGAATACTTTCGTAGATCAGCCAATTATTGGAATTTTCAGTGATTTGTTTCGCTTAAATTACGGCATCACGTTATCTGATTGTCTGTATATTTATTCTTAAAAGGTGTCTATGATGTTTATAATATATATGAATAACTTCCAATTTATAATCTATCTACGAAATAACATATATTCAAATCATTTAATTCATAGTCGATGTTTTGAAAGTAGTTTCTACTATTTACGCTTCGCCACTTTGCTAAGTGGTTTCCAGAATCGATGTTACATGGGCTGGATATGTATGAATTCACATAATATTATTACTTCGATTGAGATTTCTTTGCCTATAAATCTCAAATCATTATGTGACTGCGATATTTTAAGATAACAATAAAGGGCCTGTTGGCCTATAGTTAATTTATATTATGATTTAAAAATATAAAATTTTTTCAATGTATGTAAGTCGTTCATGGGATTGTACGCTGTGACCGTTGTCAGCTCAAAAACGTCCTCATTATTAATTTGTTTGCTTAATCGTGACATTATTGACAATGGTTCCAAACTCATAAGCCACTTGATTTAAAAACCCGAGAAGTTGGTAACTGCTTGGTGGAATCAATAATTCGTAGCCATTATAAAACTATTGTGAGTGACATATCCCATATACATTATTATATACATATCTCATTTATTTAAACAACAAAATATTTATTATATCATATTTATTACATGTACGTTTATACCCACACAGACATGCACCACTCACACAACACAGCCATTTATAATACAAAATCACATAAACACGTAATAATTAATTCATAAACATCGCCGGGATAAACCCCTTGTTTAGCCCGAGCGCGCGGAGCTCTATTGTTCCATGGTAACGGGACTTATGCGTACGCGCCGTATGCCAGTCGCCGCCCTACACCAGTCGACACGTAGCTCTCGAGATACTGTGCACGCCACTCTCTCGAGCGCCGCGTTCTTGTTTATATCGATGAATATTACGTTAACTTCACTATTTCTTTGTGTTCTGTGTATTTGTGAACTGTCGCTTTACTTCTTCCTTCTAAGCTTTCTAATATCTGTGCCTTCTACTATCAATAAACTGTGCGTGGTTTTGCAATCAGAGTTTTATTAAGCATTTTTTTACACATCGCTTAGTGGCTTGATTCACACACCGCTACCAAAACTACACTATGGTCAATACAATGGAATATTTTTAGATTTCCAATTATTTATTGTGTAAACATGTACTTAATTAGCTGAATTACTTTTAATCACGGTTGGTGTCGGAGCACACTAGGATTTGAATTCAGGATCTAAGGACTGGGAGGCCGAATTTTAAATCACCAAGCTCCATCTGTCATTGTTTCATAAATCTAATATTAATACGTTAACGTTAGTACTTAACCCGAATAACGACGTTTATATACATCATTGTGATGTGGCTGTGGAATGCAAAAACTATGGTTTAATGGCCCGAAACATTGGTGTGTTTCATAGACAATTTATCTGTGCCGCAACGATAGGTATTCGATCGGACTCATGATTGATGAGCTCCGACCGAAAACTCAGCGAACGATCGCGGTATAAATCTTGGCGATGTATATACCGTTCCGCGCATTCAAGCTTCATTTGGTGATTTGGGTTCAAGTCGTTAGCGCGCTCTTAACTCGACGAAAAGTCGACTTTTAGCGAGATTTTTGTGGAATGTTCCATCGAACAATTTTATTGTATCATCGAATGCGTAACAAAGTGGTACTCAAGTCGTAATGTTACTTTGTTCATTTCGGCGAGTGTACCTTTGTTGTGTGATCATGTACGAATAAATAAAGTAGTTACACGAAACTTTGTGTGATCGTGTACGAATAAAGTATGTAGTTATACGAAACTTAAAACACAGTTTAGGGGAATTTGATTGATGAAATCAATGTTTGAATGTTTGAAAATTGATGAAGTTATTAATTTTTGCATAAAATTAAACTTTAATGCACAGATTGCAGCACAAACTAAGCAGTTCAAAGTGCACGATCTGGACAGTTAAGTAACACAGAAGCTGTCCGGCAAAAGTTTCACGACTGTATTCGCACATGCCGCGTTAAATATTCTAACATAGTCTAAACGATACCGCAGCCGTTAACATGTTTGAAAACTTTTGACATTATATAAGACATGATGAAGGTAATAATATGTATAATTTGTTTTCGTTTACATCTTAAATGAAGGTGTTATATCCTGATATGTGTATTTTCCTGTTAAACATACAATACGTCAAAATAAACATAGCCAGTATCTGAAGATATTATTGTTCAAGTTGATGCAGGTGTCATCTTTATCATGTCATGTCTTCAATTACTTTGACCACTATATCGCACTCTCTGGCTTCACGCGTCACTCTTTGGCTTCACGCGTCACTCTCTGGCTTCACGCGTCACTCTCTGGCTACATTCGTCACTCTGTCTACAAACGTCACTCTTCAAACACACGTGCCGGTTTTGGAGTCTTCTAAATAATGATTTATTTAATTTTGACCTACCAACGCCTTGTATACGTGTTCTATACAATACGCATACGTAATAATACTGTTTTTCGTATAGTCACATTTAGAGGCGCGTACTACATTGTGAATGGATGCGATCAAATTAAAAATTTGAATTAAATTATCTTTGAACGTTTCCATTGCGTTAACATTTACATTAAATAACGATTCTTTAGTGTGACTGAATTTATAATAATGTAAATAGTCATACTTATAACATTGATTAGTGCCACCAAATGGTTATGTATAAATTGTAGTCACTCAAATAATACTATCCTATGTTGTATATCACTCACAATTTGAACAACAAATTTCGCATATAAAAATGGCAAACGTGCTTCAAAAATGAAATAAATTTTGTAACAGTTGGCGTGGTATTTAATATTAGCCGCGGTAGGGTGAGAGCTACTAGTAACTCAACACACGGTGTATAAGCTGTTCATAATAACATTGCTATAACCGTTACATCAAAGGTGTCGGCGCGAGCGGCGAGGCGGGCGGCAGGTGCTAGCGTTCGCGAGGTAATTTTCCGTCTACTGCCTTAATTGGAGAGGCGTCCGCCCGCCCGCCCGTGTAACGACGCGCCGATTACATCGTCAGCCACTACTTACCTCGCTCTGCTTGGTTTGTTTTCGTAAATATTAGCATTTAATGTAAATTTCAGTACTATACAGATTGGAATTTGTTTTAACGTAATATCGCGCCTGTAATACCCGAATAGGTAGGCAGAGGAGTGTGGTACACACCCACGTTTAATCAGTTACGTTTACGTCTCGTTATGGAGTACACGGCCCGTGATTTGAACCCAGGACCGCTCAATTAGCAGTTATGCTTGCAACCCCTCGACTAACGAAGTAATTAAAATTACAAATGAGGAATGGTATATATTAGGCATCCTAATCGTATTTCATGTTAGGAGGAAATGAATGTGTACAATCAGAATTTCACAAAATCACTTTGTATAATGTTGGATTTATTCAATCATGTAAGAAGAAGAAGTATGCAGTTTTATGTATATATGTGTATTGTACAGATTACTTCTTATATAGAGTGTGATTAAATTTCCACTCTACTGAATATTCAATTCTTGCCTCTTACAATATACGCTCTGTTCTAAGTTTTCAAAGATATTGTATTTTTATGTGATATGCAAAACTTTGGAAAAATTCAATACGAGCTCGTTTCTTTCTTATTTGAGTTTGAAATACAATATACGACGCTCCAAGGATTCCAATTTGCGCTTTAACACATGCAAATGTGCTTATCCGCACGTGTTACATTATGGAAAGTGTGTAGGTCGCGGCTGCGCACTGGTGTGTGCGCACCTTTACGCTTTATTCATAGATGCATCAGATGAAAGAGACATTATGACATAACATAATATAACACTACGCCTGTATTTCTCCCAAGGGGTAGGCAGACGAGTGTAGTGCTCCTACGTTTTACCTGTAGGTCATATTTTAGGTCCATTGAAATACCTGTGAGCCTATGGTGTGTTTTTAATCCAATAAATAAATGAATGAAACGGATAGCACGACACTGAGGACTGTATGGACAGATCGATTTGCATGCCAGACGTACCAGTTGGCTCTACGTGCCACCTCGCAAGGGACTTCGCCTTATTATAAAAGCCGCTATGACAATATAACAATTTGTACGACTTGTCGATATAACAAATAAACCAGAGTTTCGTTATGTAAACTAATTTCATCTAAAACATGGTTTGTTAGCGCGGCGACGTAATTTGGTTAGTGTGGTGTCCAGTCCAGGCGAATGCGGCGTGCAATGGCGGTCACAGATAGCGTCGAGCCAGTCACGTGTACTGCGCATTGAACGGAAACGTGAAAGGAATGGTTCGTGAAATGTTGAACACGGTTAGTGAAACAGTATTCTAGTATTATTTAATGCGTTTCATGTGTTCCACTCCTATGGATGGTCTCTTTTTTCATAATTAAACGAGACAAATCCTGACGTAAACGCCTACATTAAAAAAATACATGTATGTTGATACACTTAAATCGATCCACGGGGATAAAAATAAAAGTACTTAGGATTTGCAATGGAAATATTTACGTAACAGTTAGTCTATCCGATTGGATTGGATTGCAGCGGGCGTGCGTGACTATATGAAAAAAACTAGTCAGAACTTGCGCTTTAGGAACTACATTGACAGTACATATACATATATAAAAATTATATTTCTAAACACAATTCTATATTAACAATTTTACACGTAACCAAGAAATAAAATTAATGTTCATCACTCACTTCCCATTTCCACACGTTTGCGTTCACATGCTCGAGCTCGGTACCTACTAGACCAACAGACCAGTAAGACAATGTGTAAGACAATACGCGCACGAGTAGGTAGCATTATAAATAGGGGAGATCGGGGATGAGCGGGACAGTCGAAGCAAATCAGGAACTGTTTCGTCCGTTGTAATCGGTTAGTCAATTGTATGACCGACAAAGAGTCCGCTTTGTGAACAAAGAGATTCCAAAGCAGTGGTAAGCAAACAGTAATTAGTGGCTAGAGATATTGCTGTAACAAAAGGAAGTGAATTAAAATACGTTTATTGTGTATAACTCTATGTCACCACTTTTAGAAAAAGTCAAATATAATTATACATTTACTACCATTTTGGGACGTGACTTCAACTGAGAAGATCGAAACGACATCTGGACACCTTGAAGTCGACGATGGTCCATTACATTTAACATTTTTTCTCAAACTAAATCGACGCCTGTTCAATGCACAACACCCAACATAGGGCACATAGCCCCGACACATTGCTGAGAATGCAGGTCACATATTTTGCACAGGACACATATTAGGTCCGACCTGACCTTGTGTTCAAAAGTCCTGACGCATTGTTACTACTCTTTACGTCAATCCTTGTCGCTTTCCATTCTATTAGTTAATCGTTCGCTGTGCGAGCTCTCCCTATTACAGGAAAACTCGTTCCGAATTGACTTCCAATTGGTTACAAAGGTCAACGGTTTTTATTTCCCTGGAGAGACGGTTAGCTTGAAAATAACTTACGGGGTATTGGACTTCTTGCGTTTTGGCCATATCGGTTCTCGGAGACATGGACGGATATGCTGAATAATATATGAACGTGTTACTTGACAAGACTGTGGTTGCGTGTGGTATACTGTGGTAGGGGCAGAAATATTTAATTTAAATGTATGCGACTTGAGAAAACGGTGTGTATTATATATATATTATGTAGTATATGACATATATTAATTAATTAATATAAAAAAATCGTAATATCGAAGAAGTAGGCAGAGGAGTATCAGGAGAATATGTGGTGAGTATTGCCATACATCGGGTACATGTCTAGACTCCGAGCCTACTAGAAAATCTCAGTTAGAAATATCTGATAGTTCTTGACCCGGGATTTGAACTCAGAACCTCTCGATCGGCAGTCGCGCTTGCAACGAACACGACAAACGAGGCAGTCAGGCGGGCATCGACAAATATTTTGTAAGTTATTAATCGCGTATAGAAAATATTCATCATTGCTATTAAAGTCTCATGAAGTTGATGAGTAATTTATGAATACATCAATAATACGATACGCATAAAATGAAACTCAAGAAAGAGCGGCGCCATATCTAGTATTTCCCAAGGGGCCATCATATTCTTATATGAATATAAACTGGCAGCGTAGCTTAAATATTCTCATTTCTTGATATTCTTCGAGTGCCTGCAGGTATTAAGGGAATACTGAGCGAGACAAAATGACAGCGTGAAAGGCATGCACGAGTTGTACGACAAGTTATTGTAAATCAATAAGCTTGAAATTTATATGCATATGTTAGGTAAGACAGCTGTATATACATTTTGTAGGTTTGCTTTGGTCAATCAAGCAATAAAACAACTTGAAACTTTAAGAATGTATTATTTTGCACTGCTATTCGTAACTCAGGTCGTGTCTTTTATATGTCTTAGAGAATCATATGAGCGAGGCAGTCTACATGCATGTACACTAACGCATTTGTAATAGAATTTAGAAATATTTATGCGTTGGCAACGGTGGTAAATTTGGTTATAATGTGTATGTTCTGGTCTCGTCCATTACAGCGTTGACTCTTAACGCTTGACGCTTAGTTTGCATAATACAACATGTGTCGATAAACACATTTGCATACGATAAAAGGAGAATCCCTTTTGACTTATATATTGCGCCCTATTTCCATACACGCGAGAAATGATATTTTGTACCAGTTTATCCAGGAATGAAATCGCTTATATTCTGGCCATGGATTTACTTTACCTGACTGGTCTAGTCAGTCTAGTCTAGTTATAAATGAAGACTAGAAATACTCAACAGTTGCTTGTTGGATCAGTCGTCGAAAATCCTCTCGAATGACGGTGTTTACTGAAATAAGACACTTTTTGACTAAATAATGTAATTAAATCAATTGAATATCACGATTTAATATGGTCCGAAATAAATTCCAGTGACGTCAACGATAAGAATATTTAGTTCAATGAAAAATACACAATTTTACTCATCTCACGAATATTTACCTTGTGTTGGAATCGAACTATGAGCTTCCAGGTCCAAAGTCAAATCGTTATCAATTACGGTGACAGATCTCTTGAATATTCTGCTTTAATTGGCTATATACTCATATACACGTACATTGATGATATGACATAACATTGCGGAATAGAAAAAAATCATCAAACGTGAATCAAAATAGGCAAGAATTTCCTTTGAAGTTGTAAAGTACAATGCTTTCGACGACAACTCAACGTCATTAGTTCGACGTGCATAACTAATTTGAGAGCTGTTTGACGGAAAATTCAATGTAATGTTCTCAAATATACAATGATGGAAATGGAGCCACGACTTTTTATGTCGGAATTAATTTAATTGAATCGTATTTATTGGAACGTCCAATAATCAAATCGTACACAGGAATAATTCATTTTGATCCCAATACATAGACTAAGGCACGTTAAACATAATTCTAATAGTGAATGCTATTCCGTGTATTCGATGAATAAATCGGTAATTATAAATTTGGTTAAATATGAAATAATGTGACCGAAATACTTAATGTGATTATCTTCCCAATGTTTGCAGTTCTGATAATAATTGGTACATTTTGCTCTGCCCGTGCTTATGAAGATTATATTAATGTTTATGAAAATGAGGCTAAACGTGGATAAAGTCGTTCCTCAATAAGAAATTAATTAGATTCATTATTAGTCAGTTACAAAGGTAAATAGATTCGATTAATATTTAATGTTAATTAATATTTTATTCGATATGACTTCATTACTATTACTTAAAGTCCAAATGTGACAGTTTTTGGTTGTAAATTGAAATTCGATTGATTGATTTAAGATCAAAACTGGAGTCCGTTTACAAAAAATAACCATAATCTCTTCATTGTTTTTATGAGTACAAGTGACTTTGGCTTCATTTTATACGGGATTTATGATCTATTACGTCGATTAAAAGCAAAGATTGAAACTCATTTTATATATACCTAAAAAGGCGTTAGCGTTGTACGTGACGTATTACAACTAGAAATGTGTATTTAGGACACGAGTGTAGTATACATAGTTTATTCAAATACACTTATTTCAACTCAAAATGTTTCGTTTAATGTACTGCTAAGTATACAATCAATTGGGGTCTTAGTAAACTGTGTAAATTTATATCAAATTTTAAATTAGTCTTAGTCTCTTAACTACCGTTTCTTATGTCTATGTGAGAAATAAGAAATAGATCGTTAGAGGTGTAAATGTAAATTTTAGTCTGAAAACTCAAGAAGTACTATGTGAAATAAACCCATTTATAGTCATAGTTAATACTTCGTGTAGGGGCGGATTTAAAATACATTCGCTGACCCCGTACCGGAAAACAAGGTGTCGTAAGAGGCGACTAAACCTGGCGCTGGCAGATCGCGCATAGCCATAGTTTCCATACTAATTCATTTCCTCCACTGGCCAGTTCAACGCATATGTGCAAATCCGATAATCACGTCCTTTCCTCTATGTTAATTTGATAATTATAAATGACCAAATTACCAAATTTATAATGAAATTATAAATTTGGTAATTATAAATTGTAATCATCGATTCGATTCCCTAATTATCGATTTCAGTATATTTAGTATCAAATGACTGCCTCGTTGGTCGTGTTGGTTGCAAGTGCGACTGCCGATCGGGAGGTCCTGGGTTCGATTCCCGGGTCGG
>DWDU01002687.1:0-12431 GCA_018245575.1 Jemadia suekentonmiller
CCTGTAATCCCCGAAGAGGTAGGCAGAGGAGTGTAGAACACTCCCACGTTTCACCACGTTTCCCTTATTTTTTATTGCCTCTCAGAATAGAACATTATCAAGACGATACGCGAATCTAAACATTCTTAGTGCCCACTAGTTTTGAGGGAACCGACCTTTGGAAGAATTAAAATGGCTGCTAAAATAGATGACGAATGTTCGGCGATAGGCTCGCTACCTAATGTATAGTAGGCCGTAAACGTGACTTGTGAAACACGGGAGTGTATTTCGCTGCCTACCTATTCGGGATTTCAGGCGTGATGTTACGTTATCTTATTACCGAAGATTTAATATATTTTGATTAATAATTAAGTATCTTTGTTATCTATTAATGATCTTGGGACATCCCCCAGACGACCATATGTTCACGAAGTACGCTTGAACAGAGTCCATAATATGATCATTTAACTGTTAATATACTACACATTGTATACATATAGATATATACATCCTTATATAGATACTTTTTTACACCCATAGACACCTGGGTGCCAAACATAACATTTCTCACGCGACGTCGGCGAAAAAACACGCAACGTCAAAAATATCGTAAAACGTTTAAGAATCGCTCGTAAAAACGCATTATCATCTTTAAAATTCACCGATCGATTTCAATAGGGCATTACTTATTTTTTATTACCCCTAATGAATAAATGCCCATGCAGACAAGAATGCACTAGCTCCATTAAAAATAAACCTTTAATGCATAACATAAAAATTTGTACACTGCATTCTGTTTTAGGGGTTGTTTTTCGGGATGAGCAAATATAATAATAGTATTAATTCAGCAGGCTCTCCGCCTGATCTAAATATATCCTGTATTACCTATATATGTATGGAAATTTAAGAATTAATGCTAATTGTAAGGGATGAACTTCAAATGCATTATTTGTAAAGAAAAATGTACAAATCAGTAGCAACTAGGAGCTTTTTAATATTTACGCAATTTGCTTTTTCGTTCGCATTTATTGAGAATACAGCGGCACAGCAGCATAGCAGCAACCTTTATAGCAAATACAGCAGCAACTTTTATCATATCAGTCAGGAGCACTAACCGAAAGACCTGACAATGGTCTTGTAAACTACATACAATATTTAGCCTAACCCTAATTGACGCTTATTTTAAACGTTAGAAGTCAGCACTTATCATCTCATATTATGTACACTGCAATATTAATTGCTTCGTCCAACAAGTAAAAAATACCGATCTTTAGGCACAGTTTCTGACAGGAAATTGTTAGCAAAAGTTACACTAGTGTAGGGAACCCGCAACGCCAAACTCGTATGACTGCCAGTTACAAAGTATCCGTTATTCTTTCATTCTTCTATTATCTATGGTTGATGAATGGAGTGTTAAATAAAACTTTGTCATTCTATATTTGAACTTGCCCCCTTTCCGCCTTTTAACCCGTGACAGTTCAATACTGGTCGCGTCGACTCTGGAGCGATCTTTTTTTATTTTATTACATTATTTATACCGCTTTGATTTCTATATTGTTAAGCATGCAGTCCCTTTAATTCTCTGTGAGGTGAAGTTTATTTTCAGGTCGCAATAATGGTGTTACTAATTGGTTTATATTGTTGGCGTATCAAAATATTATTTGTGCAAGTGACAGTGAATATCTATCGGTGTATTTTTTAAATATTTTTCTGCCTCTTAACAAAGAATGTTATTAACTGTGGCGTATCAAAAAATGTATTATATGTAGTATACATATTGATATGATTTGAATCCAGTCTTATCTGCAGTCGCGCTTGCAACCAATTAATTAATGTATATAATTATGCTCAATAGAATCCAAATTTAAAAACAATACAATGTTGTTAATTCCAATTGATAAATACGTAACATTTCATCGCTACTTCCACCCAATATCTGTTACTGAATACTCGCAAATTAATCATAAATAACCAAACAAACGCAATACGTAACACGTACCCGCTAACAAAACAATGCTTAATCAGTTCCCATTTATCCTGAAACCGAATAGTCGCTCAAACCGAATAGTCATTCAAACCCAATATTCGTAGCACTTGTACGCGTTGCTAATTACGATGCAAAACAGATAATTAACACATTAGCATCCAAATAACAGGGACAAAAGGTGTGCTAGGGGGCGGGATTTGGTTGACGCGTGTTTTGAAGTCGTTTCGAAGCGAACTATGCGGCCGTACAGCGTGCGACTTAAATATAGCGTTTTACATTGTCAAAGAATAATTAAGATAAACACTTATTGTATGACGTGTATTATTATTGCACTAACACGAATGCACTATTAAACATTATTATAGTGATTGCTAATGATTTCTTTAATAAAAAGATTCCGCTCCATTGATTCAATTAGTACGTTCGTGAGTTCACTCGTAGAATTGCAAGATTGGTCGTAGCTCGTACAGAGCAATAGCAAATGTATGTATGCAGATGATAGACATATAGAGGTGGTAGATTTACGAGATGCGACTTAGTTCGGAGAACGTTATAAATTACCTTATTAACTCTTACCAGGTATAAAACGTAACATCATGCCTGTTATCCCCGAAGAGGTAGGCAGAGAAGTGTAGAACACTTCCACGTTCCAGCAGTTACGTTCACGAGTACCAGGTGTAACAAGAAATGAATATTACATAGTTGTATTTTTTATATTAATATCTTGCCCTACAGGCATTGTGTTAAATAGATGTGGTGGTGACCGGAAATTTGCATGAAAACCAAAATTATTAAAGCGTTGTTTATCTATTCGCTTGCAAATGTCTGCCTACCCACGCACTCTAAATCCCTGCGCAAACAGTACCAACCCGCCCGTCTCTGCTCTGAAGTGGCCTGATTACTCCATTTATTCTATTAAGTCGGTAATTGTTCTGAACGGCTTGCGTCTAGTTGGTTTGCCATTACGTGCATTGTGGCTCTTGTCGCGGAGGTCCACGTTCAATAGGAATTATAAGCAGTATGTTTCTGTTGTGATCATGAATGTACGATTAATCATAAGACCTCTTTTAGATTTGTTTACCTTAATGGAATATTGGTTTCATTTTTCTATTAATATTGATAATTAAATTTTACAAATAAATTAATCGGTTTTTGGAATATGTGAGTGCAATCATTACAATATTTTTTTATCTGTCACGTAAGAAAAGGAAATATAATAATATTAGCGTAACATTACCAGGGGTATCGAATGTCGGGATTAATTGTGTTTAAAAAATAAACTAATAGTAAAATGTGACTAAAAACTAACGGTAACTTCTCACGTGACAAAAATTCCCAAGAGGAACGGATTGACTTCCAATAAAACATTAATATTCCCAAGTCATTCCCCGGCACTGTGAAATTTGGCAATAACATTGTGACCCAATAAAGAACTAAATGTCATCATTACAAAAAACGGAAGAAAACACAAAAATAGGCAATTCCCACGAAGTGACAGTCAATCAATAAAAACATAAAATAGTTTGACACGAACTGACAAACTTGCCTTGAAATAAATACGGGAACAAAGATCTGTTAGTCATTTACGACTCCAACCGATTGCAAAAAATATCTCAATGGAAAATATACCTATGGAAAAAAGTGGCAATTGTTAAATTGGAAACTATTGGGGTTAGTTTCAGGCCGTATTATTATAGCATTGACCTATTTAATATTTCCAAGTACAGTGACTCGCTTGCTTGAAAACCATTGGTATAAGAACTAAACAGATTTAAAATATGTATGTAGATCTAAGCAAATTCGAGATGGTTAGTCAGACTGTCTATCAGACCATTCCTGCTAGTTTCATGTCTTACTAATGTTCTACTTACTGATGATGACATTAGAAACAAAACAAAACTGCGAAAAAATCCAGCCTCTAACATTATCCCATTAGCCCTCTAATAGTTACGCTGAATCCAAAATGACTAGACATCCTGAGATATTGAAAGTACCTACCCAACGTAACCTATCTTTGTCTACCTAAGAATTTCACATAGTTTGAAGTGTCAGTCAGTTATTTAACTGTCAAAAATTATACAAATAAGCAAACATTTTGCAATACTTATAGTTGCACCAATAATTCCATGTCCATTAAGCATACCGTGCTGTTTGCGCAGCCACGGGGTATGCAGTGAGCGGATTACAGACGAGTCCTGTTGACTTAGCTAATGCACGCCATCTAGCCGTGGGCGAGGTAAACAGACGATCTATTGTTTTGTCTGCGATTATGAGAATTTCCAATTAGTTTTCATCTTTGTTATCGTAAATTATTTTTTAATTAAATTGTTTTGTGTAAACATGTAATAACTTCAGACGTTAACATACCGTGGATTATATCAAAGCGATGATAAAAGGAACAAATATAGTTAATGTTAAAAAGCAATTGTTAAGTCGTCGTAACTTTGACGAGCTTAGAGCCTGCAAACGATTCGTAAGTTTTAAAGAACGTATAATCGGCATTTGCACAGGTATAATATATGTATTGTATTAATTTATGTATGTATTGTATCATACATGTGCGCAGGTTTCGAAGACTTCCAACTCCCCCTTCAGTTAGAACCAGATTTATTTGGTCCATATAGGTGAGTCTTGGCCTACCTCGGCACTTGGAAATTGGACAGTTGTGAAGTTTTCATAAGAAAGTTGCACAAAATTAGAACAGTCTTATATGTATTCCCTTAAGGGCTGTGTTTGTGCTTGCCCAAGTTGATACAAAGCTTTCGTGAAAATACAGTTTTCCTAAACTTTTATAACGTCTTTATTTTCATTTATAGTGCATACATATGTATGGTCACCGCAAGCCCATTTTATAAATACTAGGCATAGCCTATACATCTTGAAGAGATGAATCCTCATAGTCAACAGACAAATATTGGACGTTTCCGAAAGCTGATTCCACAGACACGGTTCCAATACCTCCAAATCCACAAATACTGGAGCAGGAACACACGTAGTTTGTAAACCGGGAGGCAAACATATGGATGGAGTGGGCTTCAATCGACCGTACTGTGTGCTGATAAGTGCTAGTGAGTAGCTACGGTTAGCAAAAAAATCAAAATGTTCTTACACAATAAATAATATATATAATAATATAAAATTATCAGTTTAATTCGATGAAAGAAAATGAATGCTTAATCTAATGTATATACATAATAAGCTTATTTTTTCAGTTTATAGCAAAGACCATCGTATTTGACGTAATAACGACCCAAATTGGCCATGGAGCTGATGAGCACTTTGATGTCCTTTTTTAATATTATTATTAAAGCGCACATTCCACTTCTTTAGCATCAATTCGCATTTAATTTCCAATTTATAAACTGTAGGTCGAATACAATTTTATAAGTACAGTGTTTGAGATTAATATTTTTTCCCGACTGTACCTAAAACCCGCTTAATGCCAATGGTCTCTGTGGTTTTCACTGTTTGCATGGAGTCACTGACGTGGCGCATAAAGCTGTTGAGGCTGTGCTGATTAGTCACTTGATTAAGAGATGTTGTACATTTTATGGTAGAATACAAGTGGCCATCAAACGTAATTCCTTGTCATTCATGGAGTCTTCCGTATTTCCTTATAATTTATAACACCTAAACTGCCGTGATATTAATCACAGCTAAAGTACTTTGTTGAAATATACCTACAATTTTTCTATTATCATACCAGAAAATTTCAAACGAATGTCATACAAGCGTTGTGTTGCTGTTTATTTAATAAATGTCACGCGTCAAATAAATTTTCATTGTTTTTAAATTTAGTTAATAACGCTTTATAATGAGTTTCGAAATAAATGATAACGGAGATGCAAATATATTATCAATACATTATTGAAAGCACAATAGAAGTTAAATCACGTTTTTCGGACGGTACCTACATGAGGCCAATATGATTGTAACGGTATTCAGTATTTGTGCAGTAAAGTTGCTTTGAGGCTTAGCTGTTGAAGGGTAAAAGGTATATTTTATGATAGCCACCACTGTATCTATTTTAATCCTTGTTTTCGACTTGCTTCCGACTTCGCTTTCGTTCATACCTATACAGCCTTTTTAATTTTATTGCAGCAGCAGACAGGTATTAGAGCCTCCATTAGTGGTCACTTCAGGCCAAAGACATCAGGTACTTAATCTAAGTCTACTAAGTACTAAGTACTAAGTCTGTTCGAATATTTAAAATAGAACGTTTCTTATGATACGTTGCCTACGATCTTCAAACCGAATTACATACAATAAGTAATTGTACGAATACCTTAGCAGCAAAAAATAGGCAGTGTTATTACATATGAAGAAGTACAATACATTTTTCTCTCACCTACAAATACCTACATGCAATCGTGCAATGGAACGAAATAAAAAAAAATGATAATGTCTTATGCTTTGCTTGCGTTTTCGTAAATAATATACATTTCGCCGCATTAAAAAGTGTTTTAAAGTTTAATTTGTAATGTAAATTGTAACGTATACGTATAACGCATAGCAATTAATATTTTCAAGAAATCTTTCATTTACGAATTTCATTCATTACGAATTTCCTTGGTTTACTTTACATTACTTTACTATTAACTGCTTCTTTATTTAAAATGAGCAACATAAGTACAAGTTCTATAGACCAAAGGGCTAGTCCGCACGAGATTAGTGCCGAAATGGACCCAATTAGTACCGGAAATGGTACACCGCACTACAATCAGAGACACTAAACCTGCAATCAGACGGCCAATGCCAAATATCGAAACAATGCTTCAATTCATCCCCAGTAACAAGCGCATCCAAATGTACAATAAACCCCTTAATTGAGGGGCTAATCGCTAAACGTACAAAGCATGCTTCAACCTTCAATAGCTGGATACAGATTTGTCTGTAGTAGATTGATCTTCCATGGCAAGGTATTGCCTCAGGCTTTTAGCTGCCATACTATTCCAAAGCTAATTGATGTTCATACAGTTTACGCCAAATCGCTTCCCGGAATATATTTTACCGTTCTGAAGCCCTTTGATAAGTTTAGACGACATTTTACGCTGACGTCTGAAGCTAAATGCATGGTATTCAAATTTTGCTACCAACAATTTATTGGTCGATCGAGTTTGGTTTTCCTCGATCAAACAAAAATGAACGTCACGGTGTGAGGGTATCTTGTTCGCCAACTTTTAACGTCACCAATCTTCGAATTTCTTACGCTACATCCTCACGTTCAGAACACTAAACCCTTAAGACACCATAACGCGAAGAATTTACAATAAAACAAATTATTAATGCGTGTTCCTTTAATCTGTTATTCTGTCCAGATTTTCTTAGTATTGACCGTGGAAAAAAAACGCAAGTAGCTCGTCAAAAGACCATCATGTTTAATCCCATGCGGTGCGGCCGTTGACCCCCTGCTAGAGGTAATTGTTTCAGTTAATACGTAACATAATCGATGCAGTGCTATTATGCAGCGTAATCTGTGGACCGGTCGCGAAGTCACGCCTATTTGTTATACAGGATGTTCTTTTATAAAACTTCGTGACTTTATATGTAAATATAAAGTCACACTTAGGACTTATGTGGATCGTCTACATTGTAATATTTTTGTATAAATATTGTTGTGTGTGTATATACTTGAATGCCCAGTTGGTCAAGTGGTTGCAAGCGCGACTGCTGATCGACAGGTCGTAAGTTCATATCCCGGGTGGATACTATTGGATTTTCATAATTCAGATTTTCTAGTTGAATTATCTGGTAGTTGTTTGGGATGTGGATTTGTGTCCAATATGTGACAATAGGTTCACCCCTTATTCCATAGTGCGATGTAAACATAGCTGGTAATGCGTGTGAATGGTCTACACTCGTCTGTCTACCTCTACAGGGATTACAGAAGTGACGTTACATTTATGTTACGTATGTATACATAAATATTTTTTTGAGACTTAAAATGTGATTTGACAGCGTTTCGCTGATAAAGAGGTCTTGTATAACGTGTACGTTACTAAAAATTTTAGTAAACTAATTAGTTGCCCCTCAATCTACGATAAGATGAATATGCATAACATTGTCCGAACATAATGCGTTATTTGTACCTCCATTGCCACCAAGAATGGATAAAGCACTAGAAACTTTAAGACTGTACAAAAAAGTAGTTTATCAGATTTAATAAGGTAAAAATTCCATATTCACGTTTTGACAATCTTGAATACATTAACCAACACTGAAGATAGTACGTAATTATCCAAAAAATTGGAAAAATAAACT
Source organism: Jemadia suekentonmiller (assembly GCA_018245575.1). NCBI lineage: Eukaryota > Metazoa > Arthropoda > Insecta > Lepidoptera > Hesperiidae > Jemadia > Jemadia suekentonmiller. The sequence continues at coordinate 8,228 of DWDU01002687.1, forward strand.
TGTAGACAATAATCAGCTAAATATCCTGGTCGTCTACAGCCAGCAGCGCAGGCGGTGCGAGAAGCTGTGCTCTGCAATCCCGACCTATGTCTGGCAATGGACAGTAATAGACTGATTACGACAGAAAATCATTAAATAGAACTGAATACTTTGTTACCGATAGCAAAGGCAAGTTATGTACGCCGTATTGTTATCGTCGCTGTTGTTGTGTTCGTGTGTGGCAGACACACATAGACATATATGTAACAGAAAGTCATGCGACGATTGCCACATCAGCCTGTACGTACAAGTCGAATCAAGAGCGCGGACCATCATTTATCATCAGCAGATTAAATGCGCGTGTGTGCACTTGTTACATTTGAAAACAACTTCCTCCGCTCTTTGTTCCGCGCAGTGTGTTACACAACTTTCGCTACAGCCTTTGTGCTTTTTAATGTAGTAGCAGCATACCGTATTGAAGCTAATGACAATTATTAACTGTTATTTAAATAGGTCTCCAAAACCAGCGCGCGCGTATGGAAAAAAATATGAATTTAGAAGAAGCACGTTAGGTCTGCAAGGAGAGAGATAAATTGACATTTTACTAACTCTGCCTACACCGTAAGGGACCTTGTGTAATAATGTAATAGTACTAATATAACAATTATTAATTAAACCCATGTCTTCACTTACCAATCTGTCCGGGCATGTGATATTTTTGAGCACAGAAATACTTAACTTGAACTTCATGGTAGTAGATTTTAGTCCTTAATAGTTCAGATAGAGCAAATAATACGTCATCAAGACAAACTTTCGTTAAGCCTCTGGGTGTTGCTCTAGTTTATATAGTAGCGGCCTGAAGTTTATTTTGAGTCTTAAAATGCAATTTTGTGGAGACACCAGTACTGACTATACCTCCGGTACTTTTTTAATCGTCTTTAAAAAATCTCCTTACATACAAATTAACGTGCTCGACAAAACATAATAACGCTTGTGAAGCTAATCCAATAATATCAGCTATTATTATAGACTTGACTGCATCTCGAGTAGCAAAATTTTACAGATCACTTCCGGCCTATGAACCTTTCGTTGGGATATATTGATCTGGCGTCTTACCTCATATACAATAGGTACACTGAAATATAGAATACACTAAAGTCATCTTTAGGGGAGGTAGGGGCAAAAATATGTTGAAGCAAAATCGTATTAGCAATGATTTATTTGTCAGGCCACATCGAGGGGACGTATTCACCAGTCATCGTAGATAATGTTCGGACACTGTCTTAAATGAACATGGTAAGTGGATTTTCTCTAAAGGAAAGATGAAAAAGAAAATTATTATGTTATCACGCTGAATTAGGTACGGGGTAGGCAGATAAATTATTCCAATGACATTGTAAGCGGATACGTTACCGGTAAAAGATTATATAGGTACTTGTGTCATAATACTGAAATATGTATACATTTATAATAAAAAAACCGAATAATTATTTAACAAAATAACTAAAATATACAATTTATTAACCACACAAGTGTCAACTAAAATCTTGCATCAACGGATCGGTGGGTAGAATAACATCAAAAGGCTTAATGGACCATATACAGAAATCTGCACTTTGTTTCTTTCGTCATAAAGGTTATTGTGGTTTGTTAAATAATCTTAAAACAATAAGTAAATACACCTACATTCACAAGTTCAAACGTGTTTGTTCTCGTGCTGAAGAGGCTTATAAAGGAAATCCTTATACAAAACAGTGGAGTGTGACGTTAAAAACAATAATTCTTCATTACAACTCGTTGGGGGCGCTTACAAGAGGTGCGACAGATTTAAGTGCAATCTATTTATTTTATTTATAGATAATATTATAATCAAAGCTTATCCAATGTAGTATTCGTTAAACATACCGATCTTGCAAGCATACATTTTATTTTAATCATATGTACACGATTAAATATTGATTTAGAAAAAATTACAATGTAATAAAAAAAAACATATTTGAAATAATTTGTTAATATACTCAATCATTTGCATTCAAAATTTTATAGTAAGAAAAAAAACATAATACAAAATTATACATATGCCAATTGAGTTATATACATAGAAAAGATTTATAGCAGATTCCGTAAGCAAAGTTACGGAGCGCATAACTCAATCAACGTTTCCTCATATGGGGTTTATTTAAATTAAAAATTTAAACAGAAATGTATCACATTTATTTAGTACGCAGATTGCGTAACAAGTGGCAAACATCATATTGCTTGAATTCGATGCGAACTATGCAGGTGTTCACTCCGCGGCGGCGGCGGTTCGGTTAAATTGTGGGGCGGCTTATAGTTTTTTTCGTGGCGTAAAATGCGAACGGACTTTTGTAAGTGACTATTTAGCGGCATAATGTACCCGAATGGGGATTAGTGCAGTTAAAACAGCACGGCTCACTTTATTTTCGTTACTAACGCTACCCTGTTCGAAAGTTTTTGTTACGCTTTTAATGATATTGTTTACATCGCTGACGTAATTGGTTCGCCCGTTATGGATTCGTTTATTGATATTTTAATATTCTGGTGGATTTCACAATTTTATGCTTTACAGTTTTTCTAGACATAAATACTTATTTTACTATTACTAGCTGTGCCCGCGACTTCGTCCGCGTGGAATTTAGAAATAGAATTTAGGCGTGAACACAAACAGACCCTCAAATTTTATTTATTTGTATAGATGTATAGATGACCTGACTACCTATCAGATTATACACTGCTTAAATTTGGCCAATAACAATATAAAATTATAGCATATATAGCATAAGATGTTTAATCCGAATAAGACAAAACATATTAACATAATTTTTTTGCATAACATATCAAATAATTTAGGAAGTGTACTAAACTCTTCTGCCTATCTCGACGGGGTTTATAGGCGTGCTGTTACGAATCAAACTGTTCAAACCTCACATTTAGAAATCAAGGAGTTGAAAATGCCAATTATTTTTTGTTTTCAAAAGACGACACAACCACTTCTTAGATATTGTGAATTTTTCGACTAATACTTTATTTTATCCTAATTTACAGCGATCATTCAAAATTAATTTTGTCTAATCGGCCAAATCCAAATTACTGTGAATAATTTTAAAATACATTTATAATGAAAGGCTACGCCATAAGGTCGCAACAAACAAAACAATCTATCAATGATAATCATGCAAATTAGATCATTTGACCATATTGTCCTCTTCTCCCCCTCTGATTGCTATCTTGCGGCATTTTTTGATTTTAGCTAGATAGCCGTCAAAATTGAGTTTTGTGACCTACTAATTCAACGAAATTAAAATTACACTTATTTCCGTCTAAACGATGTGGTAGGAAAACATGGTCTATTACTAACTCAGTGCTCATAGGTGGACTAGATTTTCCGACCAATATGGAAATTTATACTTTATACAGGTATGTACTTTTTGTGTTACTACTACCCTGTTACTATGCATTATAAAAAAATTTACATGCTGTAACTAGTTTACATATTGAAATGACTTAAAAAAACTAATAACCAGCACCTATAACAAGGAACACTGAAAACGGATTACGAACAAATGGGTTGTTACCGACGAAATTTCAACTGAATAGCAATATGTAAAATGGATAAATAAAAGTAAAATAATAAGACAATAGATTACTGCGTGCCTGTAAACGCTCGAAAACCCAAGCTTTATTTCTATTCATCACGAACATCGAAGCGTCACGGTACACACGAAAGCACTCAGGAACGTTACAATCATCGCGTTCTGTATAGAAACATCGCCATATGTGCGAGACAACCGTACACACCCACCGGTCAAATTTGATTTACGCGTAAATTACGTGTCATAACCTGCACGTACACACTACCCCGACCTCCTCTTTGAACAGACGTAGTATAAAAAAGACACGTACACAAACTTAGCGTACTGTTTTTTTTTATCGAGTCTTATTCGCACTTTTTTGGACTGTGGTTCATTGACGGAAGGCGCGGGTTAAATGTGCACGTGATATAGGTGTCATAAAATCACCCTTGTTCCACACAAGTGCACCACATTCGTATCGATAATGCATTAATTTGAATATTCGCGGTGTCAGATGTCAAATGGTTTGTAATTTTCTGTTTGTCTTTTCTCTTGTATATTTTATATGATTTTCACGGTAGTGTGTAACTAAGGGGGGCTTTTAACGGCAGTCCCTATCTGTCAGGTGATGG
>DWDU01002688.1:0-12431 GCA_018245575.1 Jemadia suekentonmiller
GTGGGCGGCGCGGCGGGCGGCGCGGCGGGCGGGCCCAGCGCGCTGGCGGCGCCGGCGCAGGCGCTGCTGCTCAAGCGGCGCCGCGGCCGCCCGCCCAAGAACTTCTTCCAGCCCAAGACAGGTACGCATACTCCTTGTCCATCAGCACTACATTATTAATCCCCCTTTTACGTCGTTTATCTACGCTAATCACACAGAAGCAACACCACTGCATCTATTTAAATAACAATGGAAACATTGTTATATATAAAAATGTAAGCATTGTTTTATTTCTTGTATTATTATTTATTCTTCATATTTAAATTCTGGACGATAATGCTATATTATAACAGTAATGTCGTGTAAAAATGATATCAAAATCTTGAAGCAATCAAAGAAAATAATTACACAGTACAATCTTAAAACGAAAAAAGCTGGTAATACCATAACTTTAATGATGTTTGAAGTGGAGTAATCATTCCGGAAACGGTACAATAACAAACCAACCGACTGACTCACACATTTAATGTTTTTCTTCATGATTAATAGCTGGCCATTATCTTGTACCAATTTTTATACTCTACCACGTTTCATAAAGAAAAATAAAATGTATACACGATTATGCATCCTATGTGATTGAATTAAAGAGGATAATTCTACGTAGCATCTTAACAGAAAGGTGACTTGCAAGTAGTTTGCTGTATTCAAAGTATTCAATGCAGGGAATTCATCTATTTACTGTGTGTAATATGTGTGTGTATGTGAGAGTGTGTGTGCGGCAATGTCTGTTTTTATTTGCTTCTCGTTTTTGTCTGCATGATCTATTCTCTATGGTTTTTTTTCTCCCAGTATTTTGCTGCGCTCGTTACGCAAACTTGGAACGTTTCATCCTTGTAACTGGCTGGTTAACGATAAAATATCCAAATAGTAGTCAATTTATATCGTAGACGATGTTAAGATTAGTTTAACGTTCTATCTGATAGGTGTTTAAATATTTTTGCACTTATATTCTAAACATATTTTTTTTTAGCTTGGGCTTTATTTCATTCTTTAATTCGAAATCACTATTTTTAATATTTTCGCTTCACGCAATATATTTTTCTAGAATGCGTAGAGAATGCATTCAAATTTTTATTTATTGGTTTTCCTCAATACTTACAGTTCTCTATACTTTATTTTTATTATTGACAAGATTTTTTGAAGTTAAACAACTATTTATTAGTGAAAAATATAAAACTTGAAACAAAATTATAAATGTGTTTACAATTATAGGCAATACATAAAACATGAATTGTCATCATGGTAGAATTAAATCGAACATCCAAACTTGTATTGATATAATAAATAACTAAAATCACTCAGTTTTTCCTGAATTGGATACAAGTCTATGATTGTTCATGTCTAGTTGTATCTATTGTCTATGATCGCAGACGAGTTATTTAACACAATATACAAGTTTTATTATTATTATTATCATGCAAATGGAATCTGTGTTCTCCTCTGTGTTACCCGTTGTGCCAATGATACTGTGTTGCCATGTTGCTGTTTCTAATGAGCGAGTCTTTCCATAGGTTTGGAATTGATGGACCTACCGATGCAGTACGGACTGTTCGGCGAAATGAACAAACTTTGTTAGTATGAAATGTTTTCAAGCATGTTGGGCCAACTAAAATTATATATTTTAAAATTATTGGGAAATTGTTCAGAGAGAAAAAATTCATTGTCGGTACTAATCGGTATTGTTCACTTCAGCTTTTTACATTTAATCCTGTGTATATATACCATATGGTAGTTTTAAAATGTAAATAATCAGTATACAATTATAGTTAATGTTATTTTATTTTTATATTGCTTAATTGTTTTTATTGTTATTTGCTCCCTTTTAATATATTGCATGTTTCTGTTCTTGCGAAGGGATTGGTAGAGGAATTAGATTATTTGGCATTTGGCTGTTTGTGTAAGCCGTAGAGAAATTAAGCAAGACATTACTTTTATGTAATCTATGTATGTTTACCCATTAAAAACATAATTTAGCAAATTTAGTACATTTTGTAACTGCGTACAATCGGTACAGTTAATTAAATATTGAAATGAAAAACCTTGAAAATCTTTTAGTTGAATTGAGCTTTTAGTTTTAAACAATTCCTACGCTGCAAATAGTGAAATAGTGAAAAATAAAATTAAATGTATGGCATCCTGGCTAATTGCTTGTTCACATTTTTGGCTCTTGGTATATATAATGAGGGATGTGTGTGTTACATAATATGCATACATATCTGTATATACCGTTACCCAGTAAGTATACGGGAACACTCTGTGTATACCACGAGCTACAAAATGTGAACACCTTTAGATTACTAACATACTAGCTAGCAGTGGATGCTAATAGTAGCATGAAAATAACACGTATGTGGTGGGGACATGTAATTTGAATTATCAGTTGAATTTAAAAGGTCTTTTTTTTTTTGGGTATGAGAGCAAAATTAAAAATTTTTTACAAAAAAAAATTACATATAATATAATTTTGCATGAGTTTATGTACATGTTTTATTAGCATAACTTACAAATGAAGTATAGTGGCCTTAATTAATAATAAGGCCTAGTAAAGAGGGGATAATGACCAGGTATGATAAAATGGGCCATTGCGTTTTCCTGTTTGCCAAGTTTATAGAAAGGTCTATAATATTTTTTATTTAGATTTTGATTTCTTATATGGACGTAAAATTAATTCGCTAGAAAAATAATAACTACTCGAAATTAACAGTAAAAAGCCATGGGCTTCTACTACAAATATATTTTTCAAATGGGATAATTTGTGAGCATCCGACATACGTGAGCGCGTTACTTGTAATTACACGCGAACGTAACGAGTGACCGGAGCCGCCCCGTGCGCTTGCAGACCGGCGCCCCAACGAGAACTACAACGCGAGCAACCTGCCCTTCGGCGACTTCTCCTACCTCACGGAGATGATGTACAACCCGCTGGCGTACGGCTACGGCGCCGCCGCCGAGCCCGAGCGCGACGCCGAGCCGCGCCCCATCGACCTGTCCGACTCGTCCGACTCCGACGACGACGCGCGCGCCGAGCCCGACGACGACGCGCGCGTGCTCACCGTCGGCGACTGCCAGATCGTCAAGCTGCCGCCCGACGACGAGCGGCCCGACGCGCCGCCCGACGCGCCGCACGCGCCGCACGCGCCCCACGCGACGCACGCGCCGCACGCGCCGCACGCGCAGCCGCCCGCCGGCTCCGTCACCATCACGCCCATCACCACCGTCGGCGACTGCACCATCCGCCCCGTCGAGAACACATAATGCGCAGCCCTATTGATCTACCCCTCGCTGTTGCTTCCTAGGCGTTGAGCCTCGCTTCGTAGTCCGGGACCTACAGCCGGCCTTCTTCTACTTTATGTATTGGAGATATTTTATTATCATACTATAATCTGTGACGTAAACTAATGATAGAAAGATTATAGTTTTATAGAGACCGTGTGAAAAATGCTTACTATTAATGAAGTAATTACCATTTGGGAATCGAAACATGAGAATTTTGTTATTCCCCAAATTCAAAAATTCCATAACGAAGTTGCAAATATAATTTTAGACAGATACTTAAAAATTAAAAAGCAGACATTTTACATAGCAAACATATACGGTCTCTAGGTTTCCTGTTTATTTCAGATAATCATACAAATGTATGTACTTGTATTTATTTTCAATTATACAAAACGTACATTTAAATACAGTTCCGGCTACCAAGCGAAGTCTCACTGTATATCGTATTATTAGCTATTAAATAATTGTAAAATCGATGGTTCGCATTGTAAACATTTTGGATTTCTATTTCGCAATTTACATTCGGCCCGTACGAGCGTACGGCCGCTATATCCAACGTCTTCCCATCAGAGACACCATGGACTATACGTCCCACTTTACTATCTTTTTGGGGTAGATTCAATGTAAAAAAAAAATATTATTGTGGTAGCATTCGCGGCCGACTTTTTGTCACAATGTAGACTTTATGTCGTCGTAATAAGGTCGGGAACGCCTCGATCGATACGTATAGCAGTTATGTAGCGTCTTCCTAATTGTTATACTGGTGTAATGCACGAGAAGTGGCCTTCTGGATGCCTCGACGCGGTATCGACGTTGCATAATGTTATCGACGAAACTTCGATGTAAGGTTAATTGAAAATTTTCTTATATGGCACGAAATTGACGGATGGCATTACTGTGCCGCGTGCGAGATTTATTCGGCGGCGTCCGTCGCGCACTCCGGCGCGTGTCGACGCCGCGTGCCGACGCCGCGTGCCGACGCCGCGTGCCGACGCCGCGTGCCGACGCCGCGTGCCGACGCCGCGTGCGGACGCCGCGTGCCGACGCCGCGTGTCGGTGCGGCGTGTCGGAGCCGGCGCGGCCGGTCGGTCAGAGCGATGCTATTACAATGAACGTCCTAAACTAAGAAATTTCAACTGACTGTCGACATGCATTTAATTGGTGTTAATGAAGTAATTTATTGTATTGGAGATTTACTTATGTACCCATAATGCCGTAAGCTTTATAATGAAATGATAATACCTGAACATCGGAAAAAATATGGCATCAACATACCCAATGATTTGGTATCGATGCACCCTGTATATGACGAAACGATGTCAAGAATATTAGTTTGTGGCGATAATATTTACATGACGGCAAGTATGGGCGAGGTTATTGTGTGGACCTGACGCCGGCGGAAGTAGGGCCATGGCCAGGGCCGTCCCCGGCCGAGACGGACGTGGCGAGTTATAATTTCTGGTGACGTCAGCACAACAACGTCGCACATCGCACGCTAACTTGCGAGCACCTCTATCACAATAACTGCATTTCGTTACTGCCCTAATAATAATAATTATAATGGCACACGAAACTAACGTTCGGTCATACAAATAATATTATATTAATAAAGAATAATCATAGTTTTTAGGACATTTATATATATACTTAGATTGTACGTAGGACTTCATAAGAACTGATGCCATATTTTTTTAATGTTGTAGACTTAACCGTGATACTCATTAAATTAGATGAACGTAAAACAGAACAAACGTGTCACAAGCGGAACAATGCTCTACATGAGAACTCGCGCGACGAATCACTGCCAGACAATATACAGATTGCATTTTACTGGAGTATGTTTTAACAATCATCAAGTACCGCTTCACCCTGAACGAATTCGTCCTTGAATAAATATATTGTGACGAATTCGTCATTGAATAAATATGTCGGGACGATTCCATCATTGGCTAAATATGACGAATTTGTCATTGGATAAATATATTGTGACGAATTCGTCAATGCAATGATGTGCGGGCTTAAAAGTTTCGTCATTTATTCGCCAAACTCGCCAACAATAATAATACATACAGAGAAATCGCTTCAATATTTACCCAACACGTAGTATATATAGACATAGTATTGAAAGTTATGATGAGAGACAAATATTTTTATACGAATCCAGATAAGTACTGATAAACGGAGCATTTTAATACAATGGACACGGGAGCTTTCATGTAGAGCATTGCGGTTTATTTTATATTCAAGTATAGGATTGTAATATTTTGCGAAATTCTACACGCAGCCGCCAGCGGGCTCGCTCGGTCGCCTTCGGTGTTTCTAATTTTATATCCTTATATGTAATAATCTTATGTAACGTTGTATGTAATTGAATATCTCGATCTGATTATAATTTTAAGCGGACACGCCCCTCTGCGGATGTCGGCAACCGGGAGGCGGAGTTCCGGCGTGGCCGGTGGCCGGAGTGAGATGGCAGTATCGTCCTGAAACTTACCGTCGAGGTTTCTATTGATTTACTCAACGGATGCTTATTATGACTGGAGGTCTGGAACGACGAAAATAGATATTCATACAACGAGAGTTCACATTCCGCCTTTTATATATATGTATGTTTGAACCTCGTGACGCGAGCGACGCGCCCGCTCCGGAGCGCTGCGACGGTGCGTTTCAGTACAGAACGATTGTGGGCTCTAGACTCAGACGAGGTAGGTGTCGTAATTATAATGGATATTATTCGTGAAATTTCGAAAATTATTGTGTAGTGGAGCACATGCTACTTCGCCTTTCCCGCGTCTTGCGCTCCGGGCGTCGCGTGACGAATTGTCAACTGTTACATCAAATAAGTGTGTTCTATGCCATCTATATATTTGCATTGACGGATGTTGAATACACATAGTGGGAAAAGTGACACCTTCACAATTTTAATCCACCCCTAGGCCTCCACCCTTAGAAGTACCGCAAATGAGGCACAGAGAAACGATAACGCACGGACCCACTGATGTAGTCACAATTACGACTGATTTAATGAAGTGAGACGAGCAGCCTCGGATGTCCTCATATTTACAGTAGTGGTTACAAGATTCTAACTCAGCTGGCACTCTGGTCGTTTTATTCCGATAACCGGTTTGACTCGGTCTAAATTGGTCCACCAAAACGTTCTCGCATATCGGTCTGAGATAACACGTTGGACATTTACTTATTGTATTTTGGTTTTTGTACTACTGGATGGCCTACAAACAGAAACCAGCGTCAGATATTGTTTTCGATGTTTTAGAACGATGTTTAAAAAAATATAGCAAAAACGAATATTGTGGAAAGTGGTCCTGTAGTTGTCGTGCGCTCTAGCGGCGGGGGAGGGGGGAGGGGGGGGGAGGGCGCGGCGCCCGGCGCTCGCGTCGCGGTCTCTGTGAATACTAGATAGTAGCGCGTAGTGTCTTAGGTAAAAAAACGTTAATATTCTAAATATTATATAACTCGGCAACACCATACGATTTAGTGATACGACTTAAGGCTACTTACTTTTAGCAGATACATATTATATCGACATAGTGTAATGACATATATTTCTTTAATCGTTTTGCCTGTAAACGTAACGTGTAATGTATCTTAGTCTGTATTGTAATGTAATCGATATGCAATATGATAACCCCCACGTGGTCTGACAGCTATATATTTGTACCCAATCGATGTTAGGCTGTGAGACAGCCGTGATCGGACTTCTTATATATATTCAGTATCAATTATATATATTATAATTTAGTTCCTTATTAATTTTTAACGCATCGTTTAAATGTACGCACGCTTCATATTCGGAAAGAAATTTTCGCATTGACGTTTTAAAAGTATTAACTCTATTATATTTAATTATGTTTTTCTATTCGTAATTTTAATTATTATTATCGTAATATTATTTTTTTTCACTTGTGTACAGTAGCATAGTTCCTAACGTGTAATCGATACAAAATTATAACCCTGAAATACTAATGTAGCGAAACAAACGTACATGTATAATTATAATTTCCTTTTTAATCGTTTTAGCGTTAAGTTTTATATTACACGATCAAACTATCGTTAATCAGTAGTGGTTCACTATTAGTGATGTAAACATGTATCGCGGTTAGTATCGACTTTTGCTTAGTACCGGTTTTAGTTTTTATTACTTTTAACGTAATATTCACGGCAGACTGCTCTGTACCGTTGCCTACGTTACGTACAACATTGTGTTTCATTTCGGTTTCGTACGAATTGTACTCGTAATAGGAGCCCCGAAGAGGCAATTAATACGTCATGAGTCTCAGACGGCAAGCTAGGACGGTCGAGAATTAATTTAATAACAAATGAATCTGTATTTTTATAACTAAGCTATGTAAGTTGGTAGTGTTAGTTGCGTTTTCGGTCGTATTGGCCGCGTATTGTCCTTGTTTCAGTTTGTCTCCTTGTACCTGCCGCTCGCCTCTGACATATATAGATATAGGAAATATACGCATTTGCATGTCAATATGTGGAATTAATGTTGATTTGCATTTATGTGAAATTTAATGCATTTGATAGAATTTTGCCTATGTTGAATTGGTTATTCAATTTTGATTGATTGAATAAATTCACAGGGTTGTATGGTCTTATAAATTATGGAATTTCTATTTTTCTTAAACAAAAAATCTTTGTTATTAGCTGTAACTGACATTAATTGGCAGGAATAGTGGAAAGTTATCGGTTTAGATAACAAATTTGTAGGTCTGTGGTTCAGAACATTGGCTCTCAGTTATAGATTAATTTTCTCTTTTAAAATTAAATATCATTGGCTAAAGCAGTGACCTACCCGCACCGCAGCCACGTGGTGGGGGATTTTAAATTTTTATACATGAATTGATAGTTGGTTTGAATTGAAAACACTAATGATATAATTGAGAATGATTTTTCACGTGCGCGCGTTGCTTGGCGAGCGGCAGGTCGTCGTATTCGGCAATAAAACGAAGGTTATTTATGGAATGTTAGAGTGGTCGCCCGTTTGATTGCATTTATATTAAGTTTATTTTGTGTTTACACGAGCGAGGAGCGCGATAGTGGGACATGTCGGTGTTGTATGTTCATTGCTTTTAAAATAACGGTCAGAATGTTGGCTGTTTGCATTAAAAATATATTATGTTTAAAAGGGACAATTATTTTTACATTATTGGAATGTTACGTTTGTAATTGTTTTATTATTATTATTATCATTATTATTATTATTGCCGTTTCAAAATGATAGGAGTTTGTTTCACGTTGATACTAGCCGTGTTCTACTATTGCGCTCTTCATTATATATTGTCTATAAAATCGAAATTAGATTTATATAAGCTATAAGTTTATTATAATTTTTTCAATGAAATGTGTAATCAAATTCCGTGTCAAATAGAGAATGTTTTAAGATGATTTTGAGATTAATCGAGATTTTTAGTCGTAGTTTAAATTCGAGGCCATTATGTTTTCATCAATATGTTGGGAGATAAATGTATTTGTATGATTGGATCAATATGATTTCGAATTACTTTTCATTATGAAAAGTCATGGCATTTTCATTGGTTGCATTAATTCGCATCTTTTATTTATCGCATTTCATGTCGTTTCTCGTGTACTATTATTAAATCATTCTCTGCTTGTCGCGTATGACGTCGCAGTGGTTCGAAATTTATATAATTTCACGTAATAAATGATGTTACGACAAAGTATTCTCGCTCGCCGGTCTGGACGTGTGGCAGCGGATCTATTTTAAGTTGTATTATGCGGATTTTTATATTCCTGTATTGTGAAATGGCTATCATTTTACGTTGTGATCATGTGAGTGCAAAATTTTATTATTTTATAACCAGTTTTCGTTGACGTTCCGTCGAACGTAGGGCAGCAGACGACGCGCGTTGGTTCTGCATAGTCCATGAGCAGTATTTTTTAGATGTAATCTTTTTATTATCATGAACCTTTTATTACTTTTAACATTTATGAAATTCGATCGTTAGTTAATTTCTAACAATGAAATATTTAATAAAGAAATCACAAAATTATCAGGCTTTGATTTTTTCTATCCATTTCCTAAATCATCAACGCTGTTCTCAACGTTCAACGTTCTAACAATAGAGCTAAACCATGAACAAGAGCATAGACAAAGTGTTTAACTATGAATATCGTTAATTAAATGCTTTGTTAATATTGAATATTTTGTTAATCAAATGGCGATCACGTTATTACAATGGCTAATTGAGTGTTCTAACAGAATGGTCGCATCGTACTATCGCAAGAAACCATGAATAAACTTAACGACGCTGGGCTATTATCGCCCGAATATGATTACGCACAAGCCAGATGTGTATGTGCATATTCAATCGTGTACCGATCAGGCACAAGTCACGCATGCAAACAGTGAAGCGCCCGAGCGATTTCATTTCTGCAGCATTTAAAACTTTTTGTCAAAATAATTGGAATTACAAGTCGAGACATGGCAGGGTTAGAAGACATTTAATCACAGCTTTGTCAACGCTCGTCACTTCTCTAAGCCCACTTTATCACTGTTTTGTCAGAACTCTGTAAAAGTTCTGTGACTAATCTCATACAAACTTGAGTGACATTTGGAGACTACTACTTACTAGCTAACGGCTCCCTTGTATTTCCATTAATTGCAATCTATAAAATTAATGTCAGTGCGTTTTAATAGACAGTTGTTGATAGATTGTAGAGTAGCTCTAGAGCTAATATGACATTGAGTCAGTATCGTCAACCCTCAGCCACGCTGCACGACTGCGGGCTTGCAGACTTCACCCGCCTTAGAGATTGTTACGGGGAACTGTTAAGGTGAGCAGATTTCGGAAAGGTGCACGTCAGAATTGGAACCTAGGCCCTCGGAGTACGAAGCTAAAATCTACCACTGCTCATTTTTTGCGTGGGTATAATAATAGGGTGTAATTACTGGAAAAAGTATATTTCAATGACCAAAGGAATAAAAAAAGTAGCACAATAATTATAATTTATTACATATAAATATACATTTATTTTTGGATAACCATACTGGGTATTGTTAGACAAAGCTAACCAGCTGTATTAAGAACTTATCATGATAACATTTATTAATTCTACGTGTAGCTTAAATTCCCGGTGGCGGGGGCGCTCCGTTGAGCCACTGGGGCTGCGGCCCCGGCATGCTGCAAAAGTTGGTGCCGAAAGCGGAGCTGTTCTGACTGAAGGGTGGCGGCACGTTCATGGGCGGGAGCGGCACGGGCGGCATTCTGGGGCTCACCCCGAACTGGAACTGGTTGCCCAGGAACGGCGGCGGGGGAGGCGGCGGCGGCGAGCAGAAGTTAGGCGGGAACAGGGGCGGGTGGAACGGAGCCGCGGCGTAGGGGAGGCCGCTCGCGTCGTGCGGGTGCGGCGGCGGCGTCCGCAAGTCCACGCTGTTGGCCCAGGGCCTCACGAATCTAGGGAACAAGTTAGGATTCCTACGAAAGCCTGGTACGAACGGGTTACGTCCCTTGCTGGGCCCACTGCCGAATCTACTGCTGGACTCGGATGGCCTTTGATTTCTTTTCGCTTCTAAAGTTTTACGTAAGGGTTGTTGATTCTTGGACGTTTCACCACTGTCGTCCTGTTTCGTAAGTCTGGCTTGTTCTTTCTTGGCTTTATTAGCTTTTCTTTCTTCCTCGTCATCGGAAAACTCAACGTGGTTGGACGGCGGCTCCACGTCGTTTAACCACGAAGCATCGGAACCTTTTGCTCTGCGGAATATCATTTTAAACTTTAATCTCTCAAATAGATTCTACAATACAATAGTAGCATGATATGTGCATGTATAATTTTGGAAGGTGAAGATCTAAATTCTTCTGGAAATTACCTTACCATAATAACTTAACAAATCAGTGAACTACCTAAAACATTCAAAAACACAATGTGAAATGACTCGTTGCAAATATTTACGAACTAGCAGCCACTCGTATGTCAAAAACAATGGGGTGCATAATTTTAGCGAAATCGTAATAGCACAAGCTGGACTTACGAAGGGGCAAAACGATTTTACAATCTAACTCAGCAGACTGAGAATGCAGCGCCGGCTAAATGCGAGGTGCGGCAACGCGCGCACTCACTTCATGAGCTCGGAGAGGAACACGTAGTTGGTGTGCGACGTGAGCGGCGCCACGAACACGTCGACGCCGGGCGCGGCGCCGCGCGCGCGCGCGTGCTCCGCCGAGTTGAAGCGCACGCAGTAGTGCGGCTCCGTCACCTGCCGGGACCACACACTCGCACTGCACACGCCACCTCCGACCGATGTTAGCGTTCCAATAATAACATTAATTCGGAGAACAGAGTATGTTTGATAATTAAAACTCTTAATGCCGTAGGTACATATAAAATCGCAATAAAGGAAACTTAATAAGAGCCGTTAATGAAGTTTCATTTAAAATTTTATTTCACTTTGTTGCGTGTTATAAATACTTCAAATAATTCCAACTTTATATAATTGAATCAAACTACGCAAAGTGGGGGAGGGGGGGCATTTATTTACACGCTGCATGAATCAATCGTAATGAAATATTACTCGTTCTTATATTTAAAATTTATTCGTGTAGCTCGGAACCTTACAGACATGCTCAGATTTGTGTTCGAGGCGAATGGAGTCACGGCCTTAATTTAGCGTTATTGAGTTTTAGCGTCATTGGTTTTAGATGCCAGTGCAAAGAGAATACGGCGCGACGACCTTGCCGCAGTCCGTACCATACACCGAGTAGTTCACTGCATGATTTGTACCGACATTTTTATTGATTTCAAATAACATTATAGATTTAAGTTGACATTGCCAGAACTATTATTATTATTTGGAAAGTAGTCAACATCATAAATGTAATGATATTAAAAATTATATTTAAAAGATATTATGTAGGTACATTGTGACGTAAGTAGACATTTATGGACAATTGTCATGCAAGTTAAACATCTCCCCTTAAAGTAAATAAAATATTTTCTTATATTAAGATGAGATCGTTGCGTCGCATTTGCGGCTTGACGCTCGCCGACCGCGTCCGTAATTCTGACGTAAGGAAGATGCTTTGTATGAAAGAGGGTATTGGTGTAAAAATGAGAAAGGGCATGCTCCGTTG
>DWDU01002689.1:0-12429 GCA_018245575.1 Jemadia suekentonmiller
TTTTCTTTGCATGTTTGTATGTAAAAACGATCGGCTCTTAAGTAACTTATACCTAGGGGTCACCTAATAAAAAAAATATGTACATTTTTGTAAAATCATTTCGTTTTACTTCATTAATCAGACAATTCTAAATGAACTCTTAATGATGCTGTTAACTTAAGAAACATGATTGTTATATTTTTGATAAGATAAGACGATGGCAATTATTAAAAATGGTGAAAAAAGTGTTTTGTCGCATTTGACTTGTGTCGTATAAAATATCTCTATGGTTACGTAGACAATTGCATTATAAAATGAAATAGGAAATGGAATATCGTCAAACAAGCACATGTTTTTCAAACCGTACAATTAAGGCTCGTAAAAGAACATAAAAGCCTTTCCGTCCATCGGCAAACAGCCTATGTATGTCATGTATGCAAACGAGTTACAAAATATAAAAATAAGTAGGTAAGAGCGAAACGAATCTTCGCGTTATAAATAACAATTTAGTATCGTTTAGGGTCCAATTAGCTTACTGGTGTAAGGCAATAAGAGTAGTGCTTAATAGGATTAAAATGTGAATCTCTATATATTTTCTAAACCCGCATTGACGTGCCGGACTATTTATGTGGACTTTATATTACGGTTTTCTAACATATGGGTCGTTCCTAAGTAGCGTCTTGCATTCGTGAAATTATTGAGTTATGTATTATTTAGGATTTATCTGTTGAATGCCCACGCTTGACTAATCTTGGAATATACAATATTACATTCTTTTTTTTTTACTATAAGCTACTTCACTACGACCTTATCTGTTAGTCTTCTTGCCCAGGAAGCCTCAAATTTATACGTGTCGCTTAATATAGATATCTGAAAAACTGTATCTGATTAAAATTTATATTCAATGTGAAATATGAAGCTGGATAAAAAGCCGAGGGCGAACGATAGAAGTGCTTTTTACATTAATTTGTTACATTTTCACAACTTGAAATAAAACATTTGATTAACCATTAGCGACTATTTATATACACGAGTCTTTCTTTCTATCAGTCATTACGCTCGTTACTTTTAATACGCTAGCAATAATACAACCAGCGCCACTAACTCATGCACCTTTCTTATAAATTTATTGACACACAAACTGACCTCGAAAAATATTATTGAAGACACAAATCGTTAAGAACGTTAAAGGGAATCGACTCTACAATTATACATAAGAATTCACACAAATATAAAGGGCGATCAAGTAGTCACTTTAAAGAAATAAGATTAAAACCACGTACGGTACAAATGAGCCGCGTAAAATTATTTTTACGATTCCGTCTCTCAATTAGGCCTAGCAACGACAGTAAAGTGTCAGTATTATTTAAATTTACTGTTCCAATTAGAGTCGCCATCATCACAGGAGTGACGAAACCGTGCCGTGTCGTGGAGCTCTCCTTATTAAGAGTTCTATAATTAAAATTTATAACGTCCGATGAGCGTCAGGGTCGATCCGCAATGTCGTTCGGTTTCTCCCAGCCTGTGTCCCGCTAACAAATAATCATCCGTCATTTACTATAATCATAAACAGATTCTTCCCCAACATGGCTGTTACATACAGTGCAATAAATTTCGCCTAAAGAAGTAATTATGGAGAATAACAATCTATTAACACAGCAAGGCCCCTCAATACGAAGAAAAAACAATGCATTGTTTTTTAAGGAGGAAAGTGAATAAACATATACAATCGGTTTATTTGTAGAGATATACGTAATATAACAAGTGTATTGGTCAAAATACATGTCAACATGTTCAATGGTGATTAATATCTTCGATTCATTAGTTTTCAGATTTTAATTTAGACATCATATTTTTTATTAACAATCCTTTTATTTGGATACGGGCTTTCTCAGATTGTCAGAACGATTACCATTAACTAAGACAGTGTGGTTATATTGTATTGTAAAAGAACATTACAACATATCAAAACTTTCTTTTTTTTCTTGCATTTGAGGACATTCTGAATGAAATGTTTATTTACCGGAACAGACTGGTTGTGCGGATTGACCCTATGGCGGCAATATGGATAATAATAACCCAATGAAATACCTGGTTCACACTGTAAACGTCTAATATTAATTATGCAGCGTAAAATGTATTTATACCGGTGTAAACTGGTTCCTAGTTTGATATTCGACGTCTCTTAACGTGTCACTATTATGTTTAATCTAATGTGGATGTAAACATAGCTTTTACTGCTTATACTAAGAGACTATGAAATTCATTATAAACATACTGTATATGGTGTATTTTTCTAGTGTGGTAATAAAAAAGACGAGTGAAAATTATATTAATTATAGTTACTTTTTGCATTTCAGTTTCAAGGAAATTTCCATTGAGACATGTGACATTGCAAAAAATGTCCATAGGAGGGGAACAATTTTATGTTGTACTAGACGTAGCAGGATAAAAGCATTGTCTGTCTGCACAGAGTGCTCTTGAGGACATATCGCGTAAAGTTAGTTGGCGCACGGCCCGCCAACGTCTACTTGTACCGTACATTTTGGCATCCGTCGCTACAATGTGGATAATATCACGAATATTTTTCATAGCTGGAAAGAAATTTGTAATATTAATAGCAAGAAATTAAATAAATATCTTGAGCCATCTCCACGAACGGCTATCTAATTTCATGTAATACAGACTCATGTGTGTTTTTGGAGATCCGAGATCAATAATTCTGGATAAGTCACGAATAACTGAAATATAAACAGTATTATTTTTAAAAATAAAACATTGCATCTTGAGAGATAGACATGACAACAACATATAATGTTGTTGATGTAGCGCGGTTCGTATATTGAATAATAAAAAGGATACATTTAAGTAAAAACAGATATTCATAATGTATATGATACAATTGCAAAATATCGTAAGCACTTAAATGTTAATCTCTAATCAAGTACTGCAAGAAGTAATACCTATGCGTAACGATAACAGCCAATAACTAAAAATTTCGTCACCAACGAAACATATTTTTTCCTGGGCTTTCAAAATCGTTCCTAGTTCCAAATAATCTCAGCAAAACCTTCAAGCGTTTTTTGTCTACAAAGGCTCTAAGCAATCTTTTGTAGAAGTTACGAGTCAGACAGGCCTCATCAAGGCTGCTAAGACCGCTTTATTTTGTCTCGAGCTTCATGTATCTTTAGCACGTATTTAAGCTGAACGTTGAATTTCAGTATTGTTATAATCTGACGTTGTACCTATGTATGAAAAATAGAATTAATGTAAGAGTTGAAAGAACACAAATCTTTAGTTGCTTAAAATTCTTATTGGTACTGTTTAAAACAATGTTCAAAATATTCAATATAACAACTTTCCGATATCATATTACATGGGTAAAATTTATTCTTTTTTTTCGACTCTTTTTGTCGTTCCGCTGTTGGAATATGAGAGAATTATGGCTATTATGGCCATAACCCTCGCATTAACCACGCTGACCAAGAGCGGGTTGAAAGACTTCATACGCCTTAGAGAACATTTTTTTTAAATCTTCATCGTTATAGCAAATGATTTTTAATCTTAAAATGCACAGTGTGTGAAGGGGTGGGCACCAGGATTTGAACCCGCACTTCTGGGATCGAATTTTAGACAAATAAGTTATCACTGCTTAGCTTCAATTATTCATTCGCTTCAGTTTATCTTGATGTTTTAAAAACGAAAAAAAAAATGTATGTTTTATAAAACAACAGAATATAATATATTGGAATCTGAATGCAGTCGGGAGAAAAGTTTAAATCGCTCATAGTTGATGTACGTCAGCGGAGGCTGGATTTATGCCAAATGCAGGGCGCAATGCAGATGGAAAGCCCTCATTTTCATCCGCAAAGTGAAATAAAAACAAAAGCTATAGTTAATAGGTCATGTGTCTTTTTGAAATAAAAAAGTCACCCCTATGCATGCATTCTGCACGAGCTCGAGTAATCTGTCCTAATTTTGGTTATTATTCATGTCCATGGCTGCAACCTATTAACATCCCCTAGCAACGTGTGTCTGTCGGGTAACAGAGACGGCATAAAGCTTAGCTCACAACGCTGCACCACAACAATAAAGCTACAGGAAAATACGGATTACAGGCTACGCTGTGTGCCAGATCATGTTGGATCGCTTTTAAGCCTTTCGACAACGTATATTGACTATTGCGTAACTGTTAAAAATTGTTACGGACTGTATAATGTTTCGCCAATAATACGCCAATGCCTGTGAAAATTTAATGTATATGGTCCACTACACTGGACGGTGATCACTTAACTTATGACCCTGTTCGCATGTCCGACCAGATCAGGATAGTAAACACTTTGATATCAGTCTTAATAAATGGTATTACAGACGTTTTATGTTATCTATATACTCCTCTTAAAATTTCGTTTATTTATTATGAGTCGCCCATGTCAACTGAATTAAATATTTTAATAACATCATTAGCCTGAGTCGTCGGCATCAGCGAGATTTATTTAATCATGGATATGTATATTATGGTCATCCAATAAAAATTCAGTACTTCATCATCATTATCACCAGCCTATTTCAGTTCTCTACTGGACAAAAGCCTCTCCTGAGGGGTTATGCTCGTAATTACCATGTTGGACATGGGTTGGGAGCTTCTCGTACCGCTGACGCTGCTGACGCTGTTTGGTCATGACATGTAGCTGTGTCCAGGCAAACCGCGCGATTTGCCAGAGCCAGGCTTATTAAAGTCCTTTATTAATGATATGTAGCATTATTGGTGATATATGGTTATTATATTGTTTTATAATGAACTCTGATTAAAACACATTTTAGGTATATAAAATAAACAGTAAATGCTTTAAACTTCAGCAGTTCGTGACAACGAAAATACTTCGTGATAAATAATGAAGGGAACATAAAAGCGCTTCTTTGTACTGTGAATGGAGATTTTAATTCAGCGCAATCCGGCATTCAGGAGTGGTCATTGTTAATAAAAACGTGTCGTTCGTTTGCGCCTCCGGTAATATCATTTTCCATGTTTTTCTTCCTCTGTCGATGTAGACACAATAAAAGCAAACTGTCCTCGTTTATCACACGAACTATTTGCGTTCGATAAATTTCACACCGGACGTTTTTTATATGGAAGCTTGTATGTCTTTTGTCTTTTTAAAACAGTACCATTAAATATTATATGCACTGTGTATTAGTGAATACAATAGGAAAGTTATTTCTGTCATTACAGTTATTGTTTGTAAGTACAAGCAAATACCATTTTAATCCTGGAAGTCGTCTCCGTACTAGCGGTATGAATAGTTTGACAGATAATAAATTTTAGGCCAGCGACGAAGTTGTTTGTACTTCAATTATTACATAGTTCTTTTAAACCAAATTGATGATCGAATACTTTCTAAACGTTTCAATAATTATAGCCTTTTAAAACTTTAACGTAGTATCTACAACATTGGTGTCGAAAACTGCCTGCCATGCATCGCAAAGCAAACCACTTCGTCTGAAAATGGCCTAAATCGCACAGTAACCAGTCCACGTAATTAACTTTGCAGCCAGAGAAGCAGAGATTTACGTGGACCCCGGGTACAATTAAATTTGCATAGGAAATTGCACGGAATAAGCTAAGAATAAGTTACCAGAGTGAAACTAAATTTTATGATGCTCTCCGGCCAAACAATTTGCTAAGTACCGTTGTCAACACTGTTGAGAAATTGCTTATTATCAATTAGTTTGTATGAGGATAATTGAAAAAGCTTCATCTTGTTTTTCCCTTTCCTTTTTTATCCTTAAGTCGAATATCTATACTACACAGTTATAGGGACATATAAGCTGTTTGTTCGTGGTAAGATGCACGAAATGAATTTTTAAATTTTGAACTCCAATTGATATTTTAATATTAATTTGCGATTATGAAAGCAGAAGATTATTTAACATGAGCGCCAGCATTAACAATGGCGTTTAGTTTCAAATGCGAGGGTAGAATAACAAAATGGCCTAGATTCTTGACGTAACTTCCTCGCTCAGTGTGCTCTTTAAAAATTTGGGTCACGGAATACTGAATATGTTTTCATCGTCTATAAATAAACATTAATTTTACCATATCAAACGTACGTTATGACATGCAGCAGTCAGGCGATACGCGCTGCGGCGAAGGCGTCAGAATGTATTTCCTCATGTTCGTAATGTGAAACTTTAGTCGATCGTGTATAACGTAACATCCTGCATGTAATCCCCGAAGAGGTAGGCAGAGGAGTGTAGTACACTCTCACGTTTCACCAGTTACGTTTACGTACGATTGTGGAATAGGTGGTGTATAATCAACATGTGCTGTGAATCGATGTTCCCTTTATTTATATTTAGCCTAGTCCTTTAAAGTTTTGTCCTCTCAATCTGCGGCTCTCGGGTTTAAATTCTGGCGCTAACGTCTTTACAAAATCATATGCATTTTAAGATTATTTATCACTTTCTGCAACAGCAAAAGCAAATGTAAAAGAAACTGGTACATTTTAGAGGTCGCTATAATATTTTTAAGTCCTTCACGAATATTTCGTTTGTCTGAATTCTAAACCACTACGCTGTCACTGCTCATTGACAGATATTAATTATCCCTGATTACTTATATATAAATCAATGGTAAGTAAATACCAGTAATTTTTATACTTTAGATATCGGTATTCGGGTTTTAAATATATATGTAGTACTGTCAATAAACAGCGTTTGAGAGTCATTTGTGTTCGGATCCCAAGTCAATGATATAGGGATTTAAGTCGTTTTGTGTAAAACGAGATCTCATAATTTATCGTACGTTGTAACTTATGTATTGGACTTAAAATAGCATCATTACAAAGTTATGGTTCCCGTTACAAAATACTATTAACGTTACTTGAATAATCCGTCATGTATTTAAATTGTAAGCGGACAGTAAAATTTCAATACTTTCGATTGTCGACGGTGTGTGATGTTCGCACGAACAGTTCGCGGTGCAAGTTTTATTACTGCATCGTCGCTCACGTCGGTCCTGGATATTTTTCATATTTTACGACGTTTTGAATTTACCGTCTTGCGCTATGAGGAGCGGGTGTACAATAGGCGATCGACGATGTGATCGTTACCAGAGCATGCAGAATAATGTATTATACAAGTGTGACATGTATTTCATTTTACATCTTAGAAGAGATGGATTTTTAGTAATCAAGGTCTTGTTGGGTACGCAAATGGCGCGAGACTACAAGATACTATCTGTCAGAAAATTACAGTAAATGTTATAAAATTAGTTCCAGAAGTTATTTCACCAACTGGTAATTAATTTCAAGTTCAGCCGACTATAGATGATCACAGGTTAAACGTTAAACGCGTTTTACGTCTCATTGCTTGGAACAGATATTAGGCACTCAGAGCCACAAGATTTTCAGCTGCATTCGTTAAGTTATAAACGCTTTGCTCTTTTGCGGTCTAAAGTTGAGAAAAACGGCAGATAGGATAAAAATGAAACATAATTTGTTTAAAACAAACTAATTTCATGAAAAAGTTTAAGAATATATTTTTGTTACAGTACGTATTGATCTAACAACAGTACAATATGCATCTACGGATTACAGTAGTCTCTTCAAATCAGACGACATAACAGAGTTCATAAGTCACCATTAATTAGGCGATCGCGTCCCGCATCTCGTCAATGGGGAAACAATTCCTACGAGTTATAAACGTAGCCAGAAAACTTGACATTTCCGCTACATTCGAGTCTCGTCTTCGATTTTCATATTGTGCCTTGAAATGGACTGTAAAAGCCACAGACATACGCGTCAGACTGACGTGTAGTATTTTGTATTAAGCGTAAAGGTGTTTTACAGTGTTTGTTTCTGTAAAAGATATTGCATATTTTGTCAGTTTTATGATACATGTTCGTCGTAAATGTTGATGTGTATTTATCGCATCTTGTGAGGTTGGAGAACGTTACATTGTGTAAAGTTAAATAATGAAAATAAAATACATAACATCAAGGCACGTACGTGTACGGCTCATGTGTCTACGTACGCAAGTATTTACAAGGCTTCGTAAGGAGTGTAGATACATGCGTAATAAAAGTATTTCGTTTATAAACATGCATCCAATACGAATTGTACAGGTGAAGCTTAGATTTTTGCAACATCTGTTAACAGGCAACTGCTGAGCACGCGTCTTTACGTACAAAAAGGAAAGCCTGAAGTTCAGTCTACGGTATAGTAAAACTCCCACGAAGGCCTCTGATAAAAAAAAGATAAAATAAGATATAAAAACGATACCGGTCCAGACTCGAGTATTTAGCCTGCCCTTGGAAACACTAATATTATTGTAAAGTGTCCCACCACCTGTCACCGCCTCTCTAAAGTCGACCGTGCTTGCCACCTCTTAATTTTACAGATTATCTTCATCTAAAAAGGCAAAAGTCTTTTCAATACAAAAATATTGAAATGTTTACGATGAAAGTATCATGATTCCTCAAAATAAATGTGACAGAGATAGATTAAATTGGCTAATTACCTTAGGTTTGGTTTGTAGTAACACTTTATTCTAAGCCACATTAGAATCGCATTATGAGTATAATAAAATAAGGTAAACATAACTTTATCGCGTGACACAAATGACTTTACAGCTTAAGAACACAACAAAGGGAATAACCCAAAACTACCCTTTAATATTACTAGGGTTCATAATATACAGTTTATTACACTGAGTCCTGAAAATAACGTTTGTGTTAAAAGTGTCTGTGTTTTAACCAACAAATCAAATAGAGGTGGCATTAAAATCAATTTCACTAAGAATTAAAAGTTATGTGATACATATATATTTTTTATATATCCTTTACTAAAGAATCACAGACAAACGGTATCTTCAACTTAAACTTTTACCGCTCCCCTTTTTATTCGTGGAAAGATAAAAAGAATAAAACATTCCGTACATGCAGATGCGGACAGGTGTCACAAATGTCTGAATTACGTATGCCTCAGTCCAGCGGACGTGACACAAAAACGCTGAAATATTCCCGCGTCGCCTCACCCGTCCGACACGCTTCGCATCACGCATTAGCGCAGCCGGACCACGTTTCAGTGGAATACTGAAAACTTTTTAATTTTAAATTATTTTTACTCCGACAATAGTTCAAGTTAAATACGGAATTTCCTCTTCAAGCTATTTTAAAAAGGCGACTATTTCGAAGTTCTCGGAACATGAAATGATAACTTTTATTATTTTTATTGTTTATTTAATAGTGCATGACACTGCAAAGCATACTTAAGTTATTATTTATTTTATTTATTTATTCTTTATTTGAACCTTACAAAAGAGTATAGGAACAAAAAGGCGGACTTAATGCTAAAAGCATTCTCTGCCAGTCAACCTTTAACCTATTATTTAGTTTAGTATTAGTCAATTTTATTTAGTTTAGTATTAGAGTTTAATATCAAATAAATTCGGAATGTAATGTATGGTACCTAGATGACGGTTCTTTGGGAGTATCTGCATAAACTGTATTGGAGGATTTAGAATTTATTATTCGTTGTTTTTGTAATGTCCTGCTAGCTCTACGTTTTAGTAAGTGTGAATTATTTTTTGTGATGAACTAGTCGTAACAACAGAAGAAATTTTTTAAATGTCTCTCAAGAATGCACCCAATATTAATAATTAAATCAGAATGTTTATTTACAATAGCTTTATAAATTATAATTAGATAAAAAGAATAAATCGATTAATTAATACCTATATGAACGTCATACATTGTAAAAATATTTTAAAATAAAGGTAGTTTTCAGTGGAATACTAATAGATATTTTTTTGCATTCGTATATAGCGCTCTGACTCCAAACGCACCCCGACTCAGATATTAATAAACACATACATATTTGAGACACGTGTCGCAAATGTTTGCATTATGTACGCTATAGTCCGGTGGACGTGACGTAACAAAAAAATACTAAAATGTAGGTATCTACGTCAGTCTTTTCTGGGACACAAAAATAACGCTGAAAATATTTTCATATTGTACCAGTATAAATGTGTCTATGCTTAGCTGAAAGCTACACTGGCAGATAATGCTATAAGTGTTAATTTGACCTGTTATAAAAATTAGTATGATGATATTATGTTGGAGATAATTAATTTGAAAGCAAAAAAAATATAAATATTTTGTTTGTATCAGTATTAATATTATTTCAGTATTAATATTGTTTCAGTATTAATATTATTTCAGTAATAATATTATATCAGTAATAATATTATATCAGTATTTGATTTGTGACAAGTGCCATTTTAAAACAATATGCCATTCAGGATTAATTCTGATTTGGTAACGTTCAATCCAACAAGCAACGAACTTTCTAAAACAATGACACAAAACAAAACGTAATTATGCATCAGGTACTCTGCCTACTTTGACATCCGCTGGCTGTTTATGAAGATGTCTCATAATATGTTTATTAACGCCGTACGTACATAATATAAGTATGTGTGTGTATATTAGGACCGCTCGTCTGTTCTACGTTAGGCTATTCATTATTAAAAAGCACAGCTTTCCATAAACATACTCGTATTACCTAGAAAATATTTTCAAGTGAACATTTTCTCGTGCGCTAAAAACTTTAATAACGCGGTCATTACTGTTTATCCAGAAGAAAATTAAAATTCAGAAACCCCTTTATAAAAAAACAAAACTCGTTTAGCCGAGGAAATAGTAGTGGTTTTTAAAGCTTTATCGAACCGTTGCCTTAATCGCCCTTTTTCAAGGTAATTTCTGCTTTTATTCCTATGAATATGTTATACCCGAGCTCACTTTTCTAAATTAGCACATTGCGGGAAACTTGAAATTACCCATAAACAATGAGCGATAAAAAGGATATTATATGCTACGGATTTAACTGAGTGAAAATTTATTCAAGTTTTTTTCGGTTGTCAACTTATTTATGTACATATATTCATTTTGCACTATTCATTTTTTATGGCTTATATGTACTTCATTTTGTAGTTTAATTTTAAAAGGCTATAACAAACATTAGCGTGATTGTCAAATATGTATATCTATATGTTTGTAACAACATCGATACCCATGTAAGTTATTATTTTTACTTTTTAATGATACTGTAGCCTTTTATTGCATTTTATTCTTTCTCTGTTTCAAAATTATTTTTACTAGCAAATAAATAAAAATACCATATAATTAAACTACTATATAATTGAAATACTAAAAATATCTACTTAATCATCTACAGGCATTGTCCTATAACGTTCATGGACCGTAAGAAAATTAAAAATTTGACGCTAAGTATATACTTATGTGTGTAAATGAAAAGTAAAAATATACGAACTACGTGTATAATAATTTATATTTATTAGGTTTGCTAATCGCACGAAGAAAAACATGCTATCTACGGATTCGGATAAAATATGTAACCGTAAATTGAGTCATAATCATTCGTTACAAAAATATGCATATTTAAATAAACATCGAAAAACAACAATAACAAATTGTAAATGTTTGTTCCGAGAGATTCGTGTAAATATTCATGAGAGAAATGATTGTAGAATCAAAAAGGTCGCGCCATTATTCAAATACTGACGTATATTTGAATTTCGTCTATAATGGAAAAAGTAAGATATTGACCTGTCACGCATTGCCTGGTTAAACGAAAAGCGATGAATTCATAGTTTTCTGACATAAAAAGCAGTATTATAAAGACAGGTTGAAATTCGCCTCAGTGCGTAATTCAATCTGACTTAGCGCAAATTTTCATTAAATGTAGGAGCTACATTAATGTAATATCTGTATGAAACTTTTTATATTCCCAAGGAATTTGTAAATTTTGTTTTTTTAATTTGGTTCCTTAATTGAAATCAAAACAATCAAACTGTTTCTGGTTTATGTTATTTTTAATGGTTAATGTAATTTTAATGGTTAATGGTGTGATGTAATGTAAGGTTAATGATTGATGTAATGTCAATGGTTAATATAATGTTAATGGTAATCGTTAATGTACAGATAGATACAGTTTTTATTTCGATATTTTATCAATTGTTCAGTGATCTAATAGCGTATGGGTTCCTACCTTATTTTTAGCGATACTAAAATACGCCCCTTGGCAGTTTCCCTTCATTTACTATTCGCTGCTCTTTGGCGATGAGACGTTGTCACATAGTACCTATGTATTTAAAGTGGGTAGTCGTAAATCTATCTGCAATAAAACACGAGCGGAGAAGCGCGTGACTCTACAACTGAAACGTTAACCGGTATGAATGTTTACAGCTACGTTTTATAACCATTTTTATTTGCAGCGGTAAAACAACATTTACGATTTCGCCTCTGCTTTCGTGATATACTGAACAATACATGTGTACGTATGATATGATAATTTATTTATTGATATTAGAAAATAACTTTCATGGAATGTTGCTATTTTCTTTACGCGAAAACGCGATTAGCGA
>DWDU01002690.1:0-12428 GCA_018245575.1 Jemadia suekentonmiller
GCTTCATTTTGACGTACAAAAAGTGTTCCAATGAACCAATTTTGAATAAATGATATTTGAATTTGAATTTGAATTCATCGATCAGCGGCAGTCATAAACCTAAAACTAAATCAATATTTTCATTATTATTTTTCTAGAGTAATTTGATTTAAAAGTGGATCTTTTTCAAGCAGTATAATCCCTCCACTGATCAAGTTTGATAACTGAAACACCATCTAATCTGTTTCGATTGGTCGGCTACAGGATGGTGCACTATTGGGTACTGAAGTGATGATCATAACACATGAAGTATTTCATTTCACAATTTTAACCGTAGATACAAATGGTTGGTTGTAATTTGTTAGCAATGCCTACTCTAGTGTTAAGGCTGTGCCCAAGGTTGGATACCCATTTGAATAATGCGTATGCAACTTAAAAAATGAAAGCTAAACATTACATATATTGGCTAATTAGATATGCTCAGCTTGGTAACTAGATTGAAAACGGATCCAAATCTAGTTTCTATGGTAATGAGGTTAAGATAGCAATCGCTGTGTGGGAAATATATACTCTCGTGCCACTTCTTATCAAAGGGTGTTGATACAACCTAATAAATAAAAATAGATACATTAGTTGTATTAACACGAGGAAAGTTGGCGAATGTGAAAAATCAACGTCGGCTTGATCTTGTACAGATGTTAATGTTTTCTTTTTAAAGAAAAGTAGGTATTAGACGCGATCGACCGCACTAGCAGTTCTTGAAAATCTTATTCAAGTGTTGTATGTCACCTTAAGGTGTGTGTACACACATTTAGTTAACGTTATAATCGTATTGATAGCGCATTATGACTTTCTTCTGTTTATTCGACTCAGGGAGATTGAGCCGAAGGAAAAATACTGAGCGCAATTCTTATTAAAATATTAATTTATTAAAATGCTGCTTGTTCCGTGTTCTGAGAAGTGTACTAGTTTATTGCTTTAATCCTATCGTCATGGTCGGCAGGATTTTTATTATAGCGCGGATTCAAAAAATTTAAGAACCTGGGTATTACCAAATGTTAAATATCTGCTAGATAGGTTAGATAGCCAATTAAAATGATATTTGCATGTAAGCGTTCCTCCGTTATATGTCAACAGAAACATACTCGACATACTGACACTGCGGGGGAAATAAAGGATGCATCGTGGAAAAACAAATGAATGAGACTCATTAGATGAAAGATGAGGACGCCAGCGCCCCCCTTTGCGAAGCGGATCGTGTTACGGCGGGTACTCAATCCGTTGAAAACAACGGAAAAAACAACAGCACACTGCTAAAAGGATTTTCAGGTTCAACGACGTTTGAACCTGGATCAATTGCGTTCGTGTAAATTTAGCGACCAATATTGGATAAATGTCGAGTTTCCCACCTTTTGAGATAGCTACGTTTCTTAACTTTTGGTTTAATATGTTGAAGAATATAGAAATGTAAGTCGATATTCTGTTATTATTTCAGGATTAAGACTTAATACACTTCCTTTCACATTAACCTTAGTGGAGTGTCATTGTGATTAGTTATATTGTTCTAGATCTAGACGGCCTATACAAAAATATATAAATGCTAAAATAATCGTGTCGCGGTGCTTGCTTGTCACCACAACGTACTCGTACTCACTAAAAGCAGTGTCAGGCCAGTTGCTTTGATTTCAGTCCTCCATTCTCTCTGAAATTAAATATTTATCTGCATTTACAACTAAAATGGTAAAGGTTAAATTACTGAGAGGGTCTTGTAGTTCATAATTTCCTGTAGTCTCGTGCCCCGCACGGCAACATCTCAACTGTCCTTAACACGTCTCATTTCATTAGGAGAAACATGTCCAATGTCCAGTGACGGAATGACAAAAAAGAGTCAATTATGAATATAATTATCTAGAATCACTCCATGTAATGAAAATCTCTTGAAGTAGCTGTAAGATTGAATCTTTTCTGATTTGGCCTACATTATAATAATAACCTGTTTTTTTTTTGTCGTAATGCTTTCATCCGGGAGAATAACATTAAGTATAATTCGATTATCGCAAAGAACGTGGGCACACTCGAACATATTTGCATACAAAAAATATTAAGAAGAATTCGTATTTTCGCTGTCGTTTTCCTGACTCCTAATCAGCATAAATTGATTACAAATGGTCTTATGTCATCCGTGTTATATGAAAGTCTTTCTTTCGAGTGGTATACGGCTGCCATATAATCATATAAATGCGTCATCGTAAAAGCAAGGTGGCTATTTTTATCTTCACAGTTTTTATCACGGATTTATAGAACTTTTAAGTCTGTCACTATCAGAAGCAGATCGGGTTTTGTAAGAGAGAATTGTCTGACATTAGTCCAATTCTAGTGTTGCAATAACTATCCGGCTCTTTGTAATATTAAACGTAAAGAATTACCTCGCATAAAATACGATGTTAATAAGTGTGTGTAGGTACTTGTAAAATATGATATAATTAATTGTCTTCGTTTTGGACTTTGTATGAATTATGATTTTGCCCTTTGAAATATTTGTATGACATTTGTTCATTAAGATCAAACATGAACTACTATGAACACTTTGTATGTCATTTTTCTGTTTTAAATAATGTGTAATAATGTAATCAATAGTAGGTAATATGCGCATACTACTTTATTAAAAACCCCTAGATAGCATTAACCTGAATTCACTTTGATATACATACGTTTGAATCCAAAATGTGTTCTACTCCTATTCACTTTACGGAAATTTAATACTTGTACCGTGATAATACTTTAAAGTGGAGTATCAAAGTCGTTTGGATGGCTCAACGTGGCTCATATATTTTGCGTAATAGAACATAACGCTCGTAGTGTGGAAAGTTCTGTTAAATGTTGAAAACCAACGGTTCTGATATTCACTGGAACAGATAGCCACTAGATGCCAAAGAATTCATTTAACTCATCTCGCTAAAATGCCATACAGCGTTATGAAATATTGCTCATAATCAAAATAAAAATATTTTGGTGTCATTTTCTAGTCTCTTCATCTTCTCCTTCTTTCTATTTTAGTTCTCTTTTCAAACGGCAGTTATAATTGTACGGTATTGTTCTTTAATTGCATCAGTAATGTTTTTAGAAAATATTCTAGAAATTTCGAAAAGCTAATCGTACCATCATGCCTGTGATCCCCAAAGAGGCAGGCTGTGGAGTGTAGTATAGTCCCACGCTTTACTAGCTACGCTTACTTCTCACGATGGAATAGTTGGTTAGTCTATTACCATAAACCGGGCACATATCCATACCCCTATCCATATTAGAAAGTCTCCGTTGGAAAAATCCAATAGTGCCGACACGAGATTTGAACCCAGGACCTCTCGATCGGCAGTCGCGCTCGCAACCAACACGAACAGCGAGCCAACCACATGGCCATCGGAGCAGTCACACGACTAGCGAAGCCGTCGAAATGCTAATCGTGTTCGGATATGTCAAGAACAATAATACCCTCCTATTACTAGTATAGCCTTATTGTTTAAAACTCCTGCTTCATTTTGAACGTTATCACATTACATTAACTGTTAACACAAAATTAACACAAAATATTAACTGTTTTCATTACTGTTGTCCGGGCTCGTTGTCTTTAAGGGACTAAAATATAGCAAACGATGCCATATATATCAGCTCGATAATGTAATTTTATCTGTTCTAAACAGGCAATAAATAGTTATTAATAGATTTTATTCAAATTACTTGTGCTGAAAAGTTATGATTCATAATTGTTATATATACACAGGTTTATCTGTATGTACGTATTTCTGTTTTATTAGTATGCGATCACCATCGAATCGGGAACCGCCCATTGCATCTTCTACTATTACAAAAGCATATGGCGATACTACGCCTACAATATTTCATTATTATTAGTTGCAGCTCATTTTCACTACATTTCAATTACCTCTGTCACTGAAATCTTATAGTTTTACGGTTACAAAATATTAAAATCGTATTTTATCTTACATGCGGTGATCATTGAGTAATAAAAACATTATTGTTCTCAGTGCATAGTGATTTGAAGGGATTTCTTGAAGTGGCGTGCAAATGGAAATATAAAAGTGATTATAGACTGCATTAGATTGGAATGTGATTTAGTATTATCTTTGTTCGTAAAAACGTTGTGTAGTTATATATTTTAACGTTCACTTAGCATGAACTTTCAAATCCGGTCATATTAGTATGTATGCCATATACAGGCTGCTTGCTGATTTATAACAAAAATCTGTTAGTTGTATGTAGTTAGTTGTACACTATATAAAAATGTTCTAAAATGAACTAAATTCTAAATATGCATTTTTTATTTATCAATTTTGTACACAGTAAAACAATCGTAAGAAAAAAAATGTAAATAATTTGTTGTGTGATTTTCATACTATTTGCTTTTTGATTTGCCTATCAGTGAAGTCAATTCGTTTAAAACCAATTTGAGGATTATGGCAATTTTGAGTTTATATTGTTACCATTAATTTATTATTACGAATCTAACCTGTGAAAGTGTATAGGAAGGACTATAAGTTTATCATCAGTCTTTGTCCATTGTTGAACTTCGACTCTCAAACGGTATGTAGAACTCGAAGAATATTCGTTTTCAAATGAAGATATTTTATTTTTATCTTTTCCATTGATATATGATAAACTTTCAGATACCTTGAAACTGTAGTTTTATTCAAAAAAACATTGAAACTTCCATATATACGATCGCGGAGTAATGTTAGTACACAGAGAATCACTATTTGAGTCGACTTGGAAATCATTGATAACATCTCTTACATTAAGCGTTAATAACGTGCAGATTTAATTTTAACATTGTGTATCGTGTAAGAGTGTTAAAGTAGAAGAGTGTTAAAATAGACAATACTGTGGACTCCTTTTTGAAATAGCTGACGCGAATTGAACAGTGGAGTGTAACGGGCGTCGAAGTGGGACGATGCGTGCGCTTAAGAAAAAAGCTATAAAAAATCATGCGCGCCGATCGAGACTATTGTATGTCTGCATGAGAGAGGGATGCGAATGTACGTATAAGGGGTAAGTGGAATACGTTCTTTCATATTGGTGTATGAATTGAGTGATGAATAAAGATAAAGCTTCTCATTCGTCCAAGAATGGAGAAATTTGTCTTGGCATTCGATATTTCCTGCCTACCCCGTAAGAAGGAGAGGCGTCTAATCGGAATAAATATTCGTAACAATGATAATACATAAGAATTTTTATTGATATGTTTTATGGTAGGTACTAATTGATTTTTATGCTCTAGATGTCTAAGTGTCGTTCTCGAACTATTTATTACATTTGTGGCTTGCTGTAAACGACACAACTAATGAGGGCGCCACAATGCAATTTTGTCTTTCTCGCTATGTACGAATAGTAAAACGACATGAGTTACAGCCATACTCAGTGTCACTATGACATTAATGTAAATATGCCGTGTAATTTATTTTTACCATTAACGTTACCCGATCAGCTGTGAATAGTTTGAATGTGTTGAAATATCTTGAAGATATAGTTCAATTGTTTGACCGTAACCGAGAAGAGGCCCATGTTCCACCAGTGGAACAATAAAGGGGTCGGAAAAAAAAGAAAAACCCATCGACATAACATGTATATCTGCATTGGAATGGCATGGATTTCTAGGCACAGTTGTAAAAAGACATAATATACTCGTATAAGACGTATTGCTTAGGTGTTATACAGAATCATGTATAGCCGTGTAAGAGAATGACTACCAAATTCGTATCTACATTTCTATTATGATGTTATGAAAAAAATGTATATAACTGCTCCGTCTCGTCATGACGTTTCAGTCAATCAAAAAAACGTTAATGTTGTTTTTTAATGCCAGGTACAAGGAAACTCGTCTTTGTGACACGGTTCATCAGTACCTACATCTCTGAGCGTGTTACCTAAGTGACGCATTATAATTCCAATGATACGTACAATACATTGAAAAGAGAACAGACAGACAGAGCGACTTCACAACATCGCTATTACATATTCAGCGCAACGGAGTGCATGACCGGCAGTTGCATAAATTCTCGAACTCGAAACGAGTAAGAGATGCAATGGGGGCGTAGTTGTGAAACTGTTGGCCATTATGTGAGATTTGTTTGCTTGTTACAGTTCCATTTTTTCCGGTTGATAACTCGCTTTACGAGTGGTCGAATAAATACGTATCTTAACCCTAGCGCAACCATCAATCAGATCTTAAATTAAGCAGAGCTATAAATATATAAAGACGCGAACAATACACTTGAATCACGCGAACAATACTCTCGTATCACGAATATTTGTCCTGGATGGGATTTCAATCTGTAATCTTACCTAGTCACTAATCACTACATCGATACTTTATTGAAACATAGCAAATATAAAGGGAAATTGAATATATAAACAAAGTTAATATCTGTCATCTCTATCTACACATATAAGAATATATAAAGGATAATTTTAGACCACTGAAAACACTTATACTAAATCGCAACTCGCGAATATTAAAAGTGTGAAGTCGCGACTGGTTGCACAAATCGCTAGTATCGAGCAGGTCTTAATATCAGGTGACGTTACATAAGCGAGATTGGTAAATACGAGTGACATATTGGATATACATAAGAGATTAATTTTCTGTTATTTAATTCCAGCGCCGTTGATTGCGAAGGCCGCAGAAAGTAATCTGGCAACGGTTGTATTAAGGTCATTGCACACGTCGCGTACCGTATGCAATTTATAGGGTAGATGTGGTCGATATCGTCTTAAAAGGAAGCTGATCGCGGTACATGGATATTCACATAATATTAAAAGGCTAGGACTTCCCCTACGCACGTTATAATACAATAAACGTAACATCACGCCTGTTATCTCCAAAGAGGTAGGTAGAGGATTGTTGTACACTCCCACGTATCACCAGTTACGTTTACGTCCCACTATGGAATAGGTGGTGAGCCTATTGAGATGCACCGGCATGCACATTATAATAACTTGCCTTATGTATATTTATATCTTTGCGTTGACTTACTGTTTGAAATTATTCGCTAATATACTCATATTGTTTATGTATCATGCCCGTGATAATTTTGAACTAATCGTTTTGCAAGCCCGGATTTGCGACGAACGAGCGAACACTTTAGAATTCCACTACATTCGTACGAGGCTGTCATCTCCTCCGCGGCGAACTACGGTGCCTGGTGTAAGAATTCGGGTTCTTCAGGTCTTTCGGGTTGCCCGGGCAAAGAGAGTTGCCCGGGCAACCTCAGTGGTTCCACTGCCCCTTGGTTATTGCAGTTCCACTTTAAAATGTTCATAAGCGACCTTGTCCTCTTGCCATCATGTAGCCCTATTGCTATTTAGTCAGCTTCTATAAGTAATTATATTCCTACGGAATATGTGTGTTGTAAATGTTTTACAGTATTGAAATATACACGAACAGTTCGCAGACCAGTACACGCTTCTATTGTTTGTAAGGTTGAAAGATTTTTTTATGTCTCCTATGATAGGTATATGAAATCCTAGTTCAAGAAGCGTAGTGTGCAACGCAATAATTTTAATTATACATGCTTTGCGATACCATTATCTCAACGAAGCGGAATGGTTGCGAACATAACAGGTGTTGTAAGTTAGTGGACTGTGCGCAATTTTTATGGGACATACGTTGAGACACCTTTGGCGATTACTTAAGCCAGCTGGACGGCGCACGGCCGGCGCGGGCGGATTGCAAGAACACGTAACTGGATAGGTGTGTAAGTTAAGTCAGGCTTCACATCTCGCGTCGACCGTGGAGCGAATCGAGTGTCGAAATGTGTACCAGTGTGTCACGTTTGCGACTAACGTTGCGTCTTTTTTGTTTAGTGTTAAATTGTTGTAGTGTTGGATAATTTCGTCCACAAATTCATCTGTTTTCTTCCTTAGTGTTAAATCTTTGCAGTACTAGAATTTCCTACAACGAAATCGAAGATAGAAAAATGGAATAGTACCCAACCCGGAATTTAAACCCAGGACCTCTCGATCGGCAGTTGCGCCTGCGACCCTTAACCAACGAGACCGTCAATATTATATAGGGTGTATATATGACTATTATTAGTATATATAAACGACCAGATAATGTTAACAATATCTGGTGGCCGTTTTCTTATTAGTTTACATAAAGAAGTCTGATCCCATGCGGTTCGAGGCATTCATTGCCGCCTTCGATAGCAAATTCAATATGTCACTCAATAATGTAAGAGTGCTCTCACACATGACGTAATATTGATAGGGGTAAATATATACTTACGTTACAGAAGTAGACGTGTAGGAGTACGTACATCGTCTCCAGGGATATGACACTTGTGTGAAAATTAGTCTGACCGGTTTTGTGTCAGCTGTACTCAACGTGAAATTGATGCAATAATACAAGAATTGGTCAAGATTTAAAGCAGGTTTAGCATTCACTCTTATAATTATACAATATGTATGTTAATAAATTAGGTATTTGTGACATTACGTTACCAACTTTTATGAATTAAAATGAGTTTGTATACAGCTTTACATTTTCTTTAGTTTTTATCACATTCCCTACGTATTTGGCAGTCTGATGGCTGATAACGATAGGAAATACGAGAATAAAAAAGAGCTTTAATAAGAATGATAAATAATGTATTGTAAGTGTTGCGTTTTTAAAATCGGAAATATCACAATTTGCCCGTATAAGAAACGGCGGCTTGGAATCCTTTTATTCGAATATACTAAAGGGGTTTTCGACTAGTACGTACTCGTATAGATAACCCTTAGCATATTGGTCTTTAAGGTGGCGTGTAAATTATTGCGAAACGTATTAATAAATAACATATTTCTCCGCAAATATCATTATCAGCAGCGACCAAGCAGCCTAGTGGAGTAAGCTTCTCAGACCGATCGTCGGGTATACTAACGCATCTGGGACCTTAACAATTATTCGAAAATATGTATTGATGGCGGCCCATATAATCTTTGTCGTCATTACAGTGATGAACGCCAAAGTCGTTTGAAATGTAGCACTTAATGTTCTTGCATACTTTGATTCGGCGTATCAGTACGGCATAAGCGCGTCCGTAAACACGTTCACCCAGTTGTCGGTTACTGCCGGCAGACCGTTGTCCAGCGTGAGGTAACTGTTTCAGGTGAGCACAGTTGGACGTTAAACTTGCAACGAATTCGCAGACGGACGTTGTGGTGAAGCGAACCGTCATTCGCTTTGTATACGTTAAATTTTCGTATTTGGATATAATTTTGTAATGTTACATAAGGAATTTAAAGTTTTTATTCGGTATATATACCGTATCGGCACCCAATCAGTCTGTTCGTTTAATATATCTATTTATAATTCAATTTTGATGACATAAGAAACTATAATCCTTCGATTTTTGCGAGTTACAAGTATTATTCTAAATTTGAAATTTGTTAAAGTTTATATTTCTATATGCAATGGAGAACGTTTTGCCGAAACTAAAATCGAAATAATATGTAACGCTTATCTCTACTGAAACCATTAATTGAAGTCAGGCAAAAGAAAAAATCAGAAGTCTGAGAGAAACTAAGACGAATAAAACAACCCAATAGGAGGGTTAAAATTGCTAGCAAAAGAATGGCTATTCCAATAAATTTAAACCGAAATCCTAGACATCAAAAGCACCATGAGAACTACTCGTACATTTTGAAATTCCACGTCGCACTGCTATGATTTAACACTTCCCTTTCTAAAGCGCTCAGCACAGTATGAGTCATAAATCAAATGTATATTAAAATTGTAACTGTAGAGAATAAAGAACTTAACGCTAGCAAATAGTCATTTAAAATGTAATTATAACTAACAATTCTGGGATTTACATTAGCGATATAATGTGTATGTATAGTTTTTAAATTTCTATCCGCCAGTAGGTACAGTTGAGAAGTTAGATTCCAGAAACACTTTAATACAAATTGCTTCATAGATGTAAGTACATAATGTTTATAGATTTAAAATTTCATTTGGTTTAATAGTTCTTGATATCGTGATTGCAAGCGCAACTGCTGGTCGAGGGGTCCTGTTGCGATTCCTGGGTCGGAAACTTTTTTCCGACCATTTTATCATTCCACTGTTGGAACATGTTTCTCCTCTGAGATTGGACGGTTAAGGCCATAGTTTATATTACTGTACTATTGGTTGGTTGTTCGGTCTATATTACTATACTATTTGATACTATTGGATTTTTTAATTTATTCTATTTTGTAGTTGAAATTTTGTAGTATTGGCTCAAAGTTTGGATTTGTATTGCCATAACAAATAGGCTCACCTATTCGATGGTGGAATGTAAATGGGTTGAGAGTGGAAGTGTACCTACCTCTTGGAATATTACAGGGGTGATGAAACGTAAAATTTTAAATTATAGATATAATTACAGTTTTACATGATTTAGGTACAAGGCCTTTCATATATAAATTAACTTTAACAATGAGTGTGAGTTTAAGTTTGAGTTATAAAATATTTAAGAGGATTTCTACAAGATGGTCTGCCAAAGTAGACGTCTGCTCCATGAAACAAGACTCAAATCACAGATTTGCCTATTAAAGTTAAGATCCATTTACGAGACTATATTGACATCCATGGCCTTGGATGTGCGAATTGCCAGATAACCCTATAACTGTGTTTGTAAAGAATAACTGTTGAAGTTGTTGTATAATGTTTGAATATAGGTAGTATTAATATCTAAACGTTTTTAGTTAGGATAATAAAAGACATCTCAAGTACAGAAATTTCGTCGTTATTAACCGTCTGGTCGCTTCGCTGTCGGGCACGGGGCTCCCATCAAAATGATAAGGGCTAGGGCCCTTGTCGCCCGCGTTAGCCAAGTGTAGTTTGACAGGCTTCACACACGTAAAAGAATATTATAAATAACTTCAAACATGTGCAAGTTTCTTCACGATGTTTGCCTTTATCGTTACATTTAACGTTAACAGAGATTTCTTGACCTCCAAGAGATCTATCGGTAGGGATAAGTCCCAAGTTTAGCCGTAGTTTTTATTAACTGCAACCCGTTAAAAACTGCTGTAAAAGTGTTCCAGTGCTGTAACAAAACTCTCTAGAAAATTAGCTCGTGTTCTCATGTAATTTGATCCCAGCAGTTAAAAGTTTAAAATGCTATTTTGCGCTTTAGAAATTACTAGAACAGTCTCGTGCAATTAACAACGGTAGTGTACAGCTGGGTCTGCTTTTGGTTAATCGCAATTCCCAAATTATGCATGGTATTTTATTTATTATATACTTTTTGGAAGGCCATTCTCCCAAATTACCATTTGGTCACCTTATATTTATGTTTGTGTCACAATACCTTCAGTTAATCTCCGCTGGATTTATGTTTTGGTAGGATTAAAGCGAACTATTAAATCTCCTTCGTTATCCAGGTCAAGGATTGCACTTTCGATATAATCCTTTGCATTCTGTTACAATTTATAGCTTTACAAAACAGCTATCAGCACATTGTTGCCCTATAAAGATATCCTATAATTTGCAGCCTTCTACTGACTAATACGGTTTGTTGTTCAGCTCCAAAATGGATTAGATTACATGCCACAAACATATTTAAAGTGTGTACTTAAATAGTATTTACTTTAAATGTGTGTGTATTGGCCTAGGAGTGTTCCTAGGCCAATTTCCTTAGTGATACAAATATTTGTATTTATGTTAGAGTGATCATTTCGTACCGAATGAGTTGTACGTATGTATATTTTGTAGGTATTTATGAAAATCTGCATAACCATCCGTTTTGACGGATCAATTTGACACAAGACGATACTAGGTTAACTATACATTTCTGAATCTTGTTTTAGAATTTTAAACGTTTTCCACGTATGTACAAGTTTCGAAATTGAGACAAATAGCGTACACCGCTTCCCCCGGTAGGGTGATAAATATATACTCTCTGTTAAGTATGCTCATAAACTACACCAGTATTCGAAGCGAAATACCAGAAAAAGTGAAATAGTTCTACAAATTTTTCCATTCTAGAAATGTCTTGACAATATCATCGCTTTACTTTCGTCTGTAAAGAAAATTAAACGGTTTACATTAATACCCTCTTTTTGGCCGTAATAATATGAGTACTTCGATAGATAATCATTTCACAAGCTTTTTTCTAGATTATGTTCATAGTAAATTATGTAGGTTTTTAGTATGAACGTAACGTATCTACTTCATTTGTGTTTTAGGCTTTTTCTGTTCAGATATGATCTGACGAATGTTACTGATTCATTACAATAAATTCATAAAATAAATATATCTTGGGACATCACCACACACGGCCATCTGATCCCTAACTAAGCGTCAAGAGAGCTTGTGTTATGGTAACAAGACGGCTGATAAACTACATACATACATATAAATATATACTTAAATAGATATTTTTATTACACCCAGACACAGAACA
>DWDU01002691.1:0-12427 GCA_018245575.1 Jemadia suekentonmiller
CACTATTATTATTTCCAGACACAATTTACTGTGCTCAATCTTTGTAAAACACACTATATCTGTATTATATATGTACATTAAATAGCTATTAAGATTTGTTATTTACATCCAGTTCAGATCTTCCGTGTTTGAGCCCCGTGTCAATATGTAATGTATAGTTACTGTAACAGGTACAAGCTTTAAGTCTTAACTTATTACATTTCACCTCTATTCATCATACACAGGTTTAAAACTCAAATCATCCGAAAACGTCGGTAATGATTGATGCTTGTCCTCTGGCATTCCTTTCCTTCTTTTCCCTTTCTAAAAATCGACGGTAAGCACAATACTAACAATTGGTCCGATCAAACGGAATATTAAGTTCGCCTGTCACTTTAACGATGTTCTCTCGCCTCGTCACACAATCAACGATGTCATCAACCGATTTTCTGCCTTCCCCTAATGTTACAGAGTTTATATCTCTCTGCGTGCAATGTATCTAGGAAGTGATGAGAAAGAAATAGGTTATTGTCAGAGGCATTTTACGGGCTATGATTTATGAATGATGACTCCCAACGGGTTCTAGTCATGATAATCTTATTCAGAGGTGCACAATGCTACCTAAATTAGCTACGGCCGTAACATAAGCAGATTTGATGGTACGGATGCTGAAACTGTGTGTGGCATCAACAAACAAGATATCGTGATTCGGTTTATATTATTACGGACAACTCTTTTATATTAATTGAAAGCTACAAGTTAAATCTCAAGATTAATGATGATATTATAAACTCGATAAATGTTTTTCGCTCAACAATATTTATTTTTTGTCACTAATAACTTTTTAATTCTTGGCGTTTATATTATATAGTACTTAATTTTAATTCGATAACAACTCAGTTAATATAACACTAGTTACAACAAATGCTTAAAAGTTGCAAAAACTTTTCGAGTAACTTATGTTTGAAATTGTCGGTGAACGTTGCAATAAATATGGTTATTCCAAGCGTTTGGTAAAACCAATCTTCAACACATGTATATATGTATATCAGGAAAAAATATTTATTATTTAAATAAACACATGTCATAAATCCTCCTTATGAACTAGAGAAATGATAAAACATCCATGTTACTTGGGCGACACTTTTTTTGTACCATTTGTAAGAGACCGATCTGTCACGTCGCTCGAGGATTCACACTAATAAAATACTAAAAACTCTCCCTATTATTCTACCCTACTATTGTTACGTGGTTCGAAGCTGAGATTAGTTCTCGTTGGAATGGGGATAACATCTTAACGATGTGACACGGAAGGGTAGGTAGGCATTTTTCATATCGAGATTTAGGAGATAAGTTTATAGGAGTCATCTATAAACTTGAGTCTATGCGGATTTTTGATGCTTTACTGTACCGTGGAATTACTTGGATGGGTGAGTCGATTTGTTAGTGTTGGAATAGTTCTATTATTTTCAGTACATTTACATAAGCATAAATATGTAGCTACCCAAAGTGAGTTAATGAAAAATGAAAAGTTGATATGAACCACATGTGAATTTCTTGTTCTAGGACTGTGCCTAACAAAATAAAAGAAATAATTAAAATATTCTTATGATAAAATATTATGTGGAGAAGACAAGCTACGGTACATTAAAGTTGCCGTTTCCTATGCGTTATTGGTGGACAATAAAGAATAAATTTAATGGTTAAGTGGTTAAGTTAAGTTAAAATATATTGATATCAAAATGATACCCATATTGTAGTTAAACTTTATAAGCTTGTGTAATAGCACATAGAAGATGTACCTAATTTATTCAATCTTTGTGATCTAGTTACAAAAATATCAACGACCACACACTGTGGGGAAAATACGAGTATTTGCATCGTATTATTATGCTATCAGAAATAAAAATAGTATTTCAAGCAAGCGCAAACGGTAACAGCTGTCCGACGTACACTATTGGGTACATATGTACCTATATGTATATCACAGTAAACTACAATACCGGGGTGTTAGGTGACAGGCTTTGAATATTTATTCTTTACTAGTAGCGCGATTATTTTCATAATAAAAATATATGCTTTGTACTTAGAACTTTGAGCAAACTGGTGTCACCAAATTTTCTAGCACTAATTAAGCAGAAAATACACTGGACCAGAACGGATCCTCGGTGCACCGTACTTAATTATTTACAGTGTAAGCGGATGTCTTAATTTGCCATAAAATTTTCTTTATGGGAGGTTTTTTCTTAATGTTTGTTCGAGACGCCTCGCTTAATTAGTCCGACGTTTAAGTGAAGTTGGACCATTTTGTCTCTATTTCGTCCAGTGGTCCGGAACGTTGCATTTTGTTGTAACCGCTATTGTTTGTCAGACTTACGACATTTTTTTTTGGATTATCGACTTACTTTTATTTGAATAAATTGTTACAACAACACGAGCGACATTTTTATTCGATATGTCGCTATAAACGTAAAGGTAACATCACGCCTGTAATCCCATAATAGTCAGGCATAGGAGCACAATACATTCCCACGTTTCACCAGTTACGGTAATATCACACTATGGAATAGGGCGCGAGCGTACTGTCATACGCTGGGCGCAAATGTCGCTGTATATAAATTTAAAATTGTCGTGTATAGAAAGTGGCAAGCCGCTATGGCGGTCGACTGCTTCACTTGGTCAATTAGCCGGTAGCCCGGCCCGTGAGTGCACATATGCGGCACGCACGACCGACGCGGCGCGTAACGGTATTGCGCTGAGCGGTCACTGCAAATATTAGCCAGTCAGATGACTTCGTCAGTCAAGTGCAACTAATATATCTAACGTTGAATAAACTGCCTCGGTGGTTGAGTGGTTGCCAGTGCGATCGCTGATCGCGAGGAGGTTCG
Organism: Jemadia suekentonmiller; assembly: GCA_018245575.1. Lineage (NCBI taxonomy): Eukaryota > Metazoa > Arthropoda > Insecta > Lepidoptera > Hesperiidae > Jemadia > Jemadia suekentonmiller. Next base: position 2,868 of record DWDU01002691.1, read on the forward strand.
ATCCGCGGACCGGCTACTGTTGGAATTTTTAATAGACTCCTAGTCTGGATTTATTCTCGATGTAGTGCAATATTCTGATCGTCTATAATCCATCCATAATGAGAGACGTTATTGTAATCAGTGAATCGTGGGAAAATACCTACCGCATTCTGCTTACCTCTTCGGGGAATACATTGAATGAAAACATATCAATTTTTTAGATATACGAGATATTTATTTAGATATAGGAGATACATTATAATACATACAAAAGTAAACAATAAAGTGTACGGCACTAAGGTACAGCTCATTTTAACGAATTCCTAGGAAATTTCTTACAGCGCTTCTGGAACTCCATATAGTTCACCGATCCATAAACAAAATTTGTAAATAAATTAAAATAAATAACATATACATATTTATAATATTACAATAATAATTAAATACACTTTCATATATACTAAAAGCACCAGTTAAATGTACGTTACGCATTGGCAGCCCTAGCTAAGAATGTTTTGATACTAAGATACTCAAAGACGCTATGTTGTACTTACATAGAACAAATACACAGGAAATGCTTACTCTCATAATAACTACTTAGCTTTCTTCAATTTTATCAATTCATGTAACGTATACCTATAACCGTAAATTATTTAAATATTATTAAATTAACACAATTTGTCATACACCGTCTTTTATGTGTTAGAAATCGAACCCGAAACTGCTCTTACCTTCTACCAAGTAATTGTCTACTCTTTAATGAAACTCCTGAATATTCATCATTTATATTATGACCATATATTATTTGTTTACTGTGACTGCACACAATTTTACGCGTTTCTACAATACATATTACTAGATAATAACGTTAATTACTCATCAGGGAGAGGTTAAATCATTATAGATTAGTTATGAAGGGTGTACACTATGCAAGGAATTACGGTGTAGAAAAGTCCCTAAAAGTAAGAAAATAGGAACACGCCTCCGCGGACTTCACCTAAGTAATCCTTAATAACAGTTGAGCAGTATGACCGTTTGCGACGCTCACACAAATTTATAAAATAAAAACAAAGGCACAATCGTCCGTAGCGTTCAAAATTGCGTGCGCGGCTCGTTGATTCTGTCCGCCACGTTTATCTCGCACGCTACCGGTTCAGAATCCAAGCAGCTCATTACTTTAGTCAGATCATTCTTTTTAATTATCAATAAGATATTGTTGTTTATCACAACGTTAATAGTCTGTATCGTTTGTACAGTCACATACAAAACTGTTAGCGGTTAAAATTTTTGCGGTTGCTATTTTGGATTTACGTGCGGAATTGTACTTTAAATTTTTATATACCAATTCCAAGCGATCATCCCTAGGTCGATCACTCGTTTCATCTCAATCATAATAACTTAATCTACTAACTTAAGAATTAATAAATTAAGAAGCCTACGTTTCCTCCCGTCATGAATCAATGGGAACATCTCATCCTTGAGCATGAACCCACTACACAGAACAAAATGAAACTAAAAAGTATAAACACTTCTGTAGAATAATTTTAGCACCTGCATCATTTACTCTTTATTACTTACTCTACAGAATCTGTCACCCTGAAATATTTAACTACTTATATACATAACAAGTTATATTCTGTGATAACTTTTTCGAAGTAGGTACTATTAATATAAAAAAACGTAAACATTTAAATACTTTACTTCCGTTAATGTAACCCACAAACGCTATAACCGTATTTTTTTGTAAAAATAATTTTAATTTCGATTTTACTACCCTGTGTGCAGCCATTGTTCACGCGCTTAAAATTTTTCGCAAAATAAACTCATGCCTTTTGTGTTAATCGCGTTTGTGAAAAAAGCGTTAATTCTGACTATAAATTGGAGTTAACCAAAAGCAGTTATGAATACAAAATTTAATTTGAGATTCAATGGAAGAAATGGTGGTAAGTTTACAAATTCATTTTATTTTTATGACACTTTTCGTTGCATATTACTTGATTTAGATATTTATTAGAGTAAGGTTACACTAGATTATTTTTGTTAATATTAACTAGTTTAAATCCAAACCCGCTGTAGTTTTCAATGAAAGTCACCCATTTCCAATTTCTCAAGCCTTACAAAGCACTCTCGAGCGGGCTACAAAAGAACGTGTAATGACAAAGCAAGCACTAAACGTTACAAATACACTTTTGTACCGGCCTGTACCTACTTGTACGGACGTCGTTCCATATCAAGTTACCTCGAGACCGCTCGGTCAGATATTCACTTTTTATTTATTGACATTTTCTAATGTAACTTCAAACCATTCGTCATTCGACTATACGCTACGCAGCGATAACACTTATTGTTCGCCGTATACATAATGGATTATTGATAAAGTATGTGGGTGTCCGTAATCTAGCCGAGTTAAATCTCCAAAGACGTCTCATCAAAGGAAATATATTAAGGTAATGTTTGTATAATGAACGATAGCGCTGAGATATTAAGGGGACACGATTTATCGACTTTTCGTCGCAACGTTGAATTTTGTGACAATGTGCCCACTCAGTTAAATGGTGTAACAGTAATCTGAAAGGTGAGCGTATGAAAACATTAGTCAACGTAACGAGCGTGCTTTTTCTTAGATTAGCCGCTTCATAAGCAATTTGTATATCTTTTTTTTCACAGAGGAAAAGAGGGTCAGAGTTTATGATTAATCATTCAAAAAGCTCCGTACTTTGTTACGCAACGGATAGCATCGAAAAATGATGAGAATTTGCGATAAATAAGGAAATAAATTAAATACAAACAATTTTTTTCAATCTCGATTATACCGTAATGTTTTTTTTTAACAACATCTGATAAGTAATATAACAGACAACATATAACTTAGACAAGGCTATCTATTATGAATTAGTATCTTATAAGTAAAGCAATGAAATATTTAAATTTGAAAAGGAAAAAGTAGTATCTACCTATCTCTGAAAAATACATCAATTGATTATAGTTTTCCTCTGAAGAACTTTTAATTGGAACGTAACCAAGACGAACGGAACGATAACGGTATATAACGGTACGAATGAATTCTGCTGAAAGGTTCCAACCGACCATAGCTGAACTACGTCAGGCCGTGAAGTCGACGGAACCGCAGATTTCCCAGGAGCAATTACTGAAACAATAAACCTAAAATTGTAGAGTTCCCGCATCCACCGATCCTGAACGCTGACAATTACGCGTCTTCCCGCCGACCCACTGCGGAACGGCAATTCATTAAAACCTATTCAAATTATCACAATGTGACTATTAGTGCTCTATTCAATTTTTAATTAATCGCGGGCGAGAAATAACGTACCGTCGCGTCATAAAAAGCGAAATCCTCGGAGAGAGAGAAAAGAAACTTCCGTAAATTGTTGAATTCGAGAAATTTCAGATATATTTATCATCACAATGGCGTCATATACATTTAAATCGCGAAATATATTTCATTTGTCATGACCTAATTAGTGTATATACATATAGCTTAAATCTGAATATAGTCCAATTAATATTGTTTGGTAGAACAACTCCTCGCGTATACAACGAGTCATATATAATACAGATTTGTATTAAACTTTAATCTTTTTTATCAAAAAGTAATAAAAGGTAAAAAAAAATCAATTCGTATTAATTAAATGCACGTTCTCGCTAGGATGTCGACGAAGCCGTCACTTTCTTAGTGGAACCGTAAAAAAGAACCAGTGCGGCCACGTAGAGCGTTCAATGGAAGTTTCTCTGAACGAACACTTTGATGTTTCCCTTTATTGCTAGAATTGCCACTATTTACGTCTCTTATAAGAATTTATGTGCGAGCTGAGTTACCGCGCGTTGCGTAAATACGGCTTTCTTTCCATTGGCTAACAATAATTAATATAAAATTTGACATAATTTCGCAAAGCGCTTGCGCCTTTCTTTAATTAGGCTTGTACTAGAATAGAATAATAATGAAATTTCTATTACTATTCTTGATATGATTTATTTATAATTATATCGTCTTAAAATACAATTTAAATTCAAACTGACAAGAAGATTTTAACATTCGGCAATTGAATTATAATTATGAGTATAGAGTGTTAGTTGGAAACAAATATTACATAGATATTGTCCATATGTATGTAACTATAGGTGTATCTAAGTAAAACTAGGTATATTTGATTTAGTTACTCAGATAATTGTATTTTTATAATACATTGAGGTAAGTAAATGACAGTTTAGTGTTTTTTGTATCAGCCGTCACCACCAGGGACTGGGGTTTTAATATCTGATTTAAGAATTTAGGTGCGCATTCAAGATGAAATGTGATTTGTTATAACTTATGAAACATGGTGTGTAGACCTGCAAAACTCAGACCTATCCATAAAATTCATCAACAGTTGCTGAAATATATAATAATCTTAATAGTTTATTAACTTGTGTACTCAAATTATATCGTCCTTCAGTCAACATTAACGTATATCTTTAATCCGTGGACACATTCCCCCAACGAACCAAATGCTAAAGCTGGAGATAGAAATAATAAACGCCTAGCCAAACGCTTTGCATATAATGAAAGGAAGGGGGCAGAATTGAATATTAAATCATATTTGAACCACCCAACACTTACAAGTAAATATTGTATGCGACAGCGTATAATTTATGTTGTGTCAGGTTCTGGATAAGATACATATTAACCGGAGTATATTAACCTAAACCTCATAAGCATTAAGTGAAATGAAAGGTATATGAATTCATAAAACACATGAGAACGCTGACAATAATTGTTTATAATAAAAATTACGAGCTTTTGGAAGTAATCGTTAAATCTGAATATTTTAAACATTTATTTACAAATATGCTTCCAATTTTGCTTACATAGACTATATTAGTGCAATGTGCATATTATTTGTCCATACAATTACATAAGTGTACCTATATACTCATATAATTAATAAAGTACATATATTGAATCATAACGTCAAAGATATAATAAACAGATTTGACCTTAAAATACGACTTTCTTAAATTTCCTATTACACTCGTAATTACGTAACATCCCGCCTGTAATCCCTGAAGAGGTAGGCAGCGGTGTATAGTACACTCCTACATTTTAGCTGTTACGTTTACGTCCCACATGGAATAGGTGGTGAGTCAATTGATTAATATCGTAATGAAATACTGTGGTGTCACATTATTAAAATTTGTTGAAATGAACGGACGATAGTAAACGAATATTTGTATGCTGGCTATTTGTATAAGATCCTGTCTAGCTGGAAACAATAGCAATTGGGAATCAAATGGATATCTATCATCGGAATAAAAAAGATATATCTGACATACAATTCATTTCAATCCGTACAGTGATCCCTACAGAGACTTTCATATATGCATTCAAGTACTGTTTATCAAATTAAGAATTTAATGTAACTAAAATCCATATTGTACAATGATTGAAAGTTTTATGTCTATCATTCACGGAAAGTCTAGCAAATGTGACACTATTTTCCTACTTTATTGGGCTTCAGTACTGTTACAAAACTTCCGATACAGTATTTCGGGACATATTTTTCTTTTTCTTTTGAAATCATTAATATTATCGTCAGGAATCCATTGGGATCTATTTTTTTACTTTGTATTCTGTTTTATGCAAATCTCAAGAACTATTAAAGGTACCACTGAATAACTAATAAACAAACAATTATAACAATGATTTATAACATTTTTTTAAGTTGACTTCTAAACTACATTACATATTTTACACTTATTATCGTAGGATATAATAAATATGTAGATATCGGTAAAATATAAAAAAATTGTAAGCAACTAGATTTTGTGTATAAACTATTCATACAAAACAATGTTTTGTTATTAATTATCGGCAGAATTATTAATTATTTTCACTGGAGTTATGTATATGATTTTATTTCAAATGTATTGCTTAGGGTTTATTTCTAAAGTAACATCAAGCCTGTATCTCTCCGAAGGGAGTGTAGTACACTCCGACGTTTTACCAGTTGCATTTACAATTGCATATGGGGTGAGCTTATTGAAATATACCGGACTAAAATCCGGACTCCAAGCCAGTACTAGAAATTTGAAATTGAAATTCCAAGTTAATCCACTAGCAAATCCAGTACTGCCCTCTAACACCCGAGCCCATCCCAGCACCCAGAACCTCTTAAAGGGCAGTCGCGCTCGCGAATACTCGACCAACGCAACGAAGCAATTTTATTTCTGTGTAATATTTATATCAGTATTTTTGTAACAGTACTTTCACGTAAACTCAATCAGTTATTGCTAGAGTAACGCGTTACGACATTTTAATGATGATTTGGAATTATCCATGTAATATGCAACTTGTGTCCACCGAGTGTCACCCTGGAGCTCGCAGTTCGTATTAAGCACTACCCATTCACTGAGGGGATGTTAATTAAGCTTTTGAGAGTATTACGGAAAAAGTACTTACTAAATGAGTTCCCCAGCAATATGAAGCTCTATATTTAACAACATTAAGTCTCCAAATGAAAAATATTATAATCATATTAAGGCACCAAATTTATTTAGTAGCATTAGTCGGTATTTTTCGGTAATCGGTTATTAATTGGGCTTTTGAGAGCATTAGGGGAAATTATGAATTGAGGCTCATTTTGAGCTATAGGTACGTTCCTATATTTCAATTTGTGAAATACAACAATTATTATGAGCTTATAGAAATAATTTTCTAGGTGAAGAACCCGATTGGGGATTGCTGGACAGAGCTGCTTGTATCATCGATACGGCTGCCTGTTGGCAATCAGGACATTTAACCAATTGATAAACTGCGATCCATCACAATCCGCCGGTCGCGCGAGCCTCACCTGTAACAAGGTGTATAAAGTATTTAAGACAAAATGCCGTCGTAATATTACATTACCGAAATTATTTAGGCTACTTTTGGGTGTCGTTTCGTAGTGCAATACTAATATAGTATAATATATACTCAGCAACAACCCATACGTAATGTATCATTACCAGAAGTTCTTACATTACCTTGTTGTGAACGTAAAAGAATATTTCAAAATGTAAAAAGAGATTAGTCTTATAACGTACCACGTTTTCTGTTTGCTACACCTGGAACTATCTAGAACGAAAATGTTAAATTTATAATGTGATTGTGTTAAGTGAATTTAAATTTAACAGTACTAACGGATGTATTATCTAACATTCAACAGAATGTTCCAATATAATGCGAGTACATTTAATTCTTAGCATAAATTCATCTCAAAACGATTGGGACTCATTTGAGGCAGTCTGAATTATTTGTGCCTGAACGTATGGAGTGATCATATAACATATATAAATTTACATGCCAGAAAACCTAATAGAGTAGTTATTAAATTGTGTGTATCTATAAATGGTCGTATAAATTTTTGTATAATCTTTCTATATTCCAATTAAGATTATTAACAATGGTTTAACACAATTTGCATTAGTGCTAATTTATTACTTAGTTAGTGAGAAATACGTTTAGTGCTATTGATAAATTCTTGTTTGAAAATTTTTCGTATTTTTATTTTGTAATATCAATTAGGTTGTAGGTTACAATATATCTACTTAATGATAACATCATCGTCATCAGCCTATTGCAGACCAGTGCCGAACATAGGTGTAATGCGTCTCCCCTAATGCGTTGAGGATTGGGGATCGCACAGAATAGCTTCTTCCACCGTCTTCGCTGATGCCCATAAGTGGTCAGGGAATTGAGATGTACCCAGGTAGATCTCCTCATCACGATCTGACAGCGTCGGATTTAGTCGCCTCTTACGACACCCTGTATTCCGACGCGGGGTAGGGCAATGTATTCTTACTCCACTCCGACACGGCATTGTATAACGGTGTGTATATAATAGAGCTTGGAGCGTATAAAGGGTAACCTTGAGGTCTAAGTAAATCTATATTAAACGAACTGTGATGCGTAGAACACGCCGTTATTACAATATTTTTTCTTTCATATTTCGCTTATAGTCTATCTGAGAATGTTGTTAAGAAATATAAAGAAAGGTTACGTTAAATCATTGTGTTTCTTATGTAATTTAGGTTTATCTGAAATTTACTAAATTGTAATCGTAATATCACTTAACATTTGGCCAGTGTGGTAGACTATGATTATCATTGTGAGGACCAGGGACGCGATTCTTAGCAAATATTGAAACGGTGTGAAATAAGAGGGAAGAATGACGATCGTAAAATGAATATTCATAGAAACTTACAAAGACTTATTGATATAAAAATAAATCAAGTCAATTAGAATCAATAATTAAATGTACTTACATGTGCAAGAAATTATATTAATACATATTAATGTGAATTAAATTTCAAACCTACATGAAACTCGCTCCATCAAATCTTACTAATATTTTTTTTACAGTGAGAAACACTGAAGACCTAAAATTAGATACTGGCAACTTGACAAAATATAAATTACGAAAATTTTCATAAAAATGTAATACATATTAATAGCGAGGAAAATGAGATAGCCGTATGCAAAGAATTCGAAGCTAAGTTAATTACGATCTTAAAATAGCGTTTCATTTGAGATCCAGATAAATTGGTTTCACTTGTCCCGAACGTAAGTTGTTCATTAGCGTTTAAACAAATTCATTAATAAGGCTCCAGAGACAAGCAGTCAACGAACATATCTATAAATCAAACAGTGAGGGAGTGTCACAGACAAAAGGACTATAGCGTGACGCTATGGATAAGACACTTACGAGCATTCTTTTCGGCCAACAAAAAGATTGATTGAAAGGATAACAACTATATTATTAAAATTGTTATGTGTGTGTTTGTAAGTATATTTATATTATACGAATAACGAATAATATATTAACGAATAATTCGTGTTATGTAACTAAGATCAAATTTCAATAAATTTTTAGATGATTTCAATATGGAACGAAATGAAACTAGTTGACTCGATTTGCTTACTAATCAAGTAAAATATTTCTTATAATAACGCTTCTTCACGATTTATTTTAAAATATACAAGCACCTCATGTCTGCCTATAAATATTCAACATTATTATGAAAATGTACTTTCGAGGGGTGTTTTGTATTTCCACGATTATCTATAGAAGCTAACAGATAAAACGTAGACAGATTTATTATAAATCATAGCGCCAGCTATGCGTAGCAAGCTATTATGGGCAAACCTACTCAAGACGGGCCTGTGCCCAGCAGCGGACTTCGAGAGGCTGATAATAATGAGAAGGCTATGAGTCCCAAATAACTCTATACTCATGAAACATTTAACAGTAAAATATGCCTATTACAAGTACACTTACTTTTTAATGAGCCAAAGCGCCAAGCGGTGTGTCACGTATTTCGCTCAATTTCCAAAAGCGGTTCTCACAAAGATCTTTCTTCACGTGCGATGGCCGGTGATCGCGTTCACATGAGCTGCTATTGTTAACACTTTGTAATAGCGTATGAACGACACTACATAATATCGCTTTAATTACATTTTATAGCTTAGTATATAAATGAGTTGTTTATAGGCAATTAAAAAAAACGTAACATCACGCCTGTAATCCCCGAAGAGGTAGGCAGAG
>DWDU01002692.1:0-12425 GCA_018245575.1 Jemadia suekentonmiller
CTTTTCCCGTCAGAACATATACAACAGAAGATCCGTTGGCGGCTATCTCCACCGATGTCCGCTAGGCTACTGTAAGCTGCAATAGGCAATGACAACAATTACTATGAGGAAACGTTTATTTCTATAAACAACTCCCTCATAAAGTTTCATCGTAGAAAGGATCATAATTGGGTAGTTCAATTATTTCCACGTTAATTTTTAATTTCCCACAAACACAGACAGATTTAAATATTCCGTACCAACGTCAGGAGTAGTAGTAGAAAATGTCCAAATGGTTAATGAACTCCAGTTTGTTACAAGTTACTAGTATTTCGCTCTAGTTCTTCGGAGTTCTCATATCAAGATTCAATGATAGCATTTCATGACAACATGTTCGTGGAAACATTTTCTATCAAGAACGGAATCGCTTTCTTTGTCTTTATTTCACTTTAATGGCGCCCTGTCACGATATACACATGTTCTAATTCCGTTTAATCGTTTCAAGATATTGTAAGGTTGTAAGGTTGATTATTACCACCTTAGTGGTCACATGTTAAAGATACGATAGATATTCGAATCGAATCGAATGGAATCGATTTAAATTGAATGAATGTAATATTAATTTTATAGTTTCCAGTTCCTATACTCGTAGATTTAGAGTGGCCTAAGGTGTATCGGATGTAACTTGTAGTCTATTTCTCAAATTTATTCATTTATGTTATTCCGAATATTAGTAGACATTTTCTAACTAATATACACATATCCCTAGTACGTACCTTAACGGTTTATGACTAATATTCCAATACTAATTAAATTGTATAAGGAGAACGTGAACGAGCAGTGCCTCTTTGAAAGTATATATCTTTGTATTATAAATATTAATACTCATACCTACATACAATACGAGAACATTCTATTCGTCGTCTTACCGCCAAACTTATTTTTGCAATCTTCTACGTTGTTTCTTTACGAATTCAACCGATATAACACACCTACATTTATTTGCACGACTGCATGTTGGTTAGAATATACATACTTCGTGTTTTGCATTTTATTATTGTAGTGAATAACGTCTCAGCGGTTAATACTTACTTATCGTAGTAGTCTTGATAAATTAGCAATCCCTGTATATGATCATTAAGAGATCAGTTTTAACACTAATTGTCATATTACATAATAGGTACTAAAGTAAAAACGGGTCTCCTTCTATTACAGTTAACATAGCCAGGCGTTTCCTTTCTTGATATACTACAAGACATATTACCTACGAGAAACCAGATGTATCCAGAAATATCCCGGTGCCCAAAGTGGCATGTTCCAGGGGATGGAAGTCAATATAAAACAAGGAGACGTATATTTGTTTAGCCATTAAAGGGTTTGAAAACGTTTTCAAATTCGGTAGCTTTTACGCTTTCAATATTTGCATGTTTTTATAGGATCCGCGCAACTGACAAAGAAGTCGTATAGACGTAGGGATGACCTTGTCGATGTAATAGTTACATCGATACTCGAGTAATTTTGCTCGTAATTTTGCCATTTTCCCTAACAATTTTATTATTATACAGAGCTCAAGATTGCAAGATGATAGAGTAATAATAATTTAAACGTATACCAGGTCTTACTTTCAATATTAGGCATGGCACGTCCATAAAACTGATTTAATAAGAAAACTTAATTATTTTCAAATTAACAATTAGCAGTTTTATTGATAACAATTATTGACCAAAGTTTCTTTTGTTTAAGATAAAAATAATATTCAGCTAGTACGATAATTTCTTATAAAATTGCTAAGGATTTTTCTTCCTATCCGTTTTTTTTCACATATCGATATTTTTAATCCAGCTCTATTCGCGTGTATTCAGCAAGACTGAATAAATTATTCGGCTTCTGAATGACATACACCATCGTTCTGACGGGAATTCTTCGAGTGGGCTCTGAGACGTTGAAACGAAATTTAATCGTCGGAAAAAAGGAGCATTTTCCTTAAACGATCACTTTTCAAATGATTCATACGTATATGTTTGCGTACGTGTATACCACATGGTATATTTTTATGGAAATATACTTTTATGTCAGATTTTCTAGTAATAGCTCGGAATCTTTATTTGCGCCCAGGGTATGGCAACAGACTCGCCAACTTTACGTACTGGGAAGTACATATAACGTAACCGGTGAAACGTGTGAGTGTACTACACTCTTCTGCCTACCTCTTCAGGGACTACAGGCTTGTTGTTAATTTTAAACATTTTGTGCGTCATTTAATTATAGTACAATTAAAATATAGCTACACACAATTATGTAATTATAAATTGTAAGCAGATAACAAAATCTATGCATGGCGCTTAAGTCTGCTAACATGAAAGATAACAATAAGAAAAATGTATGATTCAAACCCATCGCTTCAATTAGCATTACCACAGTCAGTCTTACTTCACAATAATTATATGACCATATAAATAATAACTTACACATTTATATTTAACCTTAGTCTAGCACTTAACCGTATAAACATGACATGATTTTCTTTTAAAATCGATGAACATCTTAGTCGTCTATATGTGCAACCCAATGAGTTGAGCACAATTATTTGTGGAACTGAATTAGGCTTAGATATCCTGACAATGACAGTTTACTCCGAACCATCATTATGACACCGGTCAGAAGTTAACCCGTATGTCAAAAGTTTCGTACAACTCTAAAGGTCTCACGCTCGGTTTAACTATTATAATCTGATGATCAATATCGGCACCAACTGCTTACCTTACCCTTGGAACCGCAAAACTTTTGCACTAGTTATCACTCAAATAACAGCCAGCAGCGCCTATGTTGCTCTAGTTTTACGAACTATTATTATTACCTCGCACACCGGCGTTACCGCAAGCAGCGCTAGAAGCGCTTTGGACATTGTACACTACAAGGGCTCAGTCAGCGGATATTTAAAAATTGTGATAACTCCGATACTACAGTAATTTTAAGTTTCTTTTTTAAGCTCTCATTTGGTTATGGGTTTTATTTGAATAAATCATAGTGTGGGACTACTGCCGTATCGATTAGTAAAAAACATATAGGTACCTATACTAAGTTCAGGAGTTAAGTTTAGTTGTGCGATTCTGTGCTCGACCGTAAAAACAAAACTGATTAGAAATATTGAAGATTTAACGCTTTATGGTGGATCTTTGAATAGTTCTAAATCGAGTCGAAGTAATTGGCTAATGTTTTGTAATCTCTCCATTCCTATTTATGCGTCATTTATTTTGCATAGACATATTTGTGTAGTTATCATATTACAATTTTTATTTTTTTTAAGAGTAGGTACACTTTTTTCTGTATAAAATGTTTTCAACGAAAAATATTTTATTACTACCTGTGTAAAAAATTCTTATTTTTTTTCTAAATTTGAATATCAATAATTATATCTATGACTATTCCATTAAATGAGTTGTCCGTGTAATAAACTTCTTAAATTAGAGATGTCTCAAAAAGCCGTCTGATTAAGTTTCTGATCAAGACATTTTCGAATCTAGGTCTAGAAATTCTTAGCATCTAGGTTCTTAAGACCGGGCCTGAAAGTTACTTTGTCGAAACAAAGTTAAGGCTCATTTACATTATTTGTCGGATTATTAAGTTGAATTTATTTATTTAGTTATTTTCATGCAATGTATAAAAAAACACTTTTTTTTGTTTACGTGGGGTAAACTTTCAATAGGTACCCGTTATCCTGGGATAGATACCGGGTTATGTGCGACTTTCACTGCACTAAAACCCCCTCATGGCCACAGTGCTAATAGGAGGACTCTGCGATCACCAGGGAAACTCACCGGTGCCCTTATAGCGCAATGCCCCTGCAGGCTCTTTTTCTAGGAGAGGCAAAATGCCTCATCCCACGCCCTTGCGGTTTTACCACAGTACGCGGCCATACTTACCGTCGTCCTTCCCTGGATCGCTGACTGAGCGGTTCGACCTCCCAATCTACTCGTAGTCAGAATTAATATAAAAAATATGTTTATCACTTACATTTTTAGCACGTAAACGTACTTTATGCGATTCTCTACTATTACAGGTCCACCATTTAGTTCTTCTGTAGGTAATTTTTTAGGACATAGTCTTGGTAAATGTCATAAAACAATAAATGAAAAGATACTGTACATGTGGTAATTTTTTAATCATGTGGACTCAATCTACATATTGTATAACATTAGACTGGATTACAAAGGATACACCCTTTATTTTGTCCTCCAGTAAAATCTTCGAGAGGGCTTAAAATATGTTTGTACTGAACATATGTACATACATACATATTACATACTCGTACATATTGATGTTCCTCTTGTTCTTACTGTAAGCCTACTGAGTGTTTATATGTGAGATAAGGAGAATTTGTACATTTTACAACTTAAGGAGCGATGCGGCTGCGGCTGCGGCTGCGGCTTGCGATTACGGTAATGTGTCTACAATATGTATTACCAAATGTGGGATAAGATGCTACGAGGCGCGCTTGTATTTACTCGCCCGTGTATAATCCCGCAACTGGAACTTATTTCAGTGGAAACTGGTAAGTAATAATATTGTGAATGCTTAAGTTACTCTTCTATATTTGGTTGCTACCTTTTGAAAGCAAAATCGCTGATCCGTTTTTGATGAAATTTGTTGTAGAGATAGTTTAAAATAAACCTTGAGAGGAACATGGCAAATAAACCTAGGCTACATTAGGTTTCAGCGCAAATGTAGTGCAACGTTATGGCTAGTATTTAAATAGAATTATGGGTGTGTACGGGTGTACGCATGCACGGATTCACGCACGCACGCACGCATGCATGCACGGACAGGCACGTGTACACACACAGGCACGCCAGTACACACAGCAAGTAGAGCCAGCTGGAACGTTGCTAGCGATACGACACAATCGAAGCACTGTTAACATAGGCCCCGGGAGTAATAACAGGATCAAGCTGCTGTAATGTTGAAGTGGCAAAAATAGGAGATTTCAGAGCTCGAGAGCACGTGGGTGTTTGTAGTTGATCGTTTGTCGATGTAACGTCGAAACGAATTCTTCCATTATTTGTAATTATTGTGTGTATCTTTAGTTAAACAATCATATAAAGAAGTAAGATAAAAAATATTTATGTAAATTAAAATTTGATGATGCCACTAAATAAACTAATATTCTTTCCTTTTCAATTAGTATGAAAACTGTTTCACTTTTAATTAGCTGTGTAACAAGTAGGTCCGGAAAAGTATTCTTTCCGTTGCTAGTAAATACGAGTATGTATTTTTTATGTTTACGCCTTGTCTTACTTAATTCAATTTCTTTACTTTATATTATATTGCCTTTCCACTTGAGTTCCACCTGATCACATACAAACTTTACCACCCTGTTTTGTATTACGCTGTATTTATTACATTTATGATTAGGATGCTCGTCTACAGTCGTATGTATTTTTTTTATTTTACTAATCAAATTTCTTACTAAAGGATAACTGCATTGAAATGTGGTATTTAATTATATATGCGTTAGATAAGGAAAATATGATGGAATAATTTGGTGCGTAGGAGGCTTAATGAGTGTGTGGCGTGCCTTAACCGAATTTGACACGTAATGTGAACGCGTAGGTACCGGTCCCTTTGTCTGTTTGTGAAGTTGAATACTCGCGGAAGAATGGTGCGGAATTCTCAATGTGTTATCACATAATACGTGAGACCGTTTTAATCTCCAGTGGAATATTTTATCCCCATCCGCTGTTAGATCCCGGATCGGATCCGTTTGAAATTTATCTCCTCTTTGTACCAAGTTGGCGAGTTTTAAGTACTTAAGACGTCGGTCTTAAGTTTTGTTAAATTTAGATATTAGTGTAGTTGTGGCTAGGTCCTAAGTTCTTGTTACATCTTTAAGAATATTTGAATTGTCTCTTTGTGGATTCCGGAGTTAACAGTGTATTCTGTAGAATTCACAAAGCAATTTTGCTAATTATATTTTCCATTTCTAATAGATTACAATAACGCTTCAATATTTGTAGCTATAATGAGCTGCATAAAGAAAAAAAACAAACGAAACGGACCGTCAACAAAAGGCTCTTACGCTTACCTTACAACTATCACCTAGTAACCAACAAAGTATTAATTTATTGTAATTACCCACTAATAATATAAATACGTCGACGCAAGGGGTACGGTTAAACGCGACGGAGTTCATGTTGTCGCCCTGCTCAACGATACTTTGTATATATATTTTAATAAGAAAACTAAAAGAATTGCAATATATTGCAACATATAATTTAAAACTATATTGCAATTTAACTTCCATAATAATTTTCGTTTTTCTTTCTCTCTCTCAGTCCTTTTTTATAACTATCCATTATTGTTTCTTGTTAGCGTTATTTAGAGTTGTTCTACTTATTGAAGTGTTACCTGCTGTAAATTATTTATATTATGCATTAGTAATGGAAACTTTGTTGATTTATGTACATCTGTTACTGAATCTTATAGTCTGTAGGTACAACTTTTATTGCATGTTTCCCAAATATAGATAAATAAATAAATAAATGTGTAATAAAATAAATAAATAAAAAATAAACTTGACTCTTGAATGGGGAGTAATTTTTAACAATTGAATCTGATAATAGGTATCGTTTACGTATTCCATACTTGAAAATGTACTCGTAACTTACATAAAAAACCGGTTTTTGTTCTCAAGTTAAAAAGCCTGTGTGTGTATTTATAAAATCATGCAAAAATAAAACACTGTAAGATTATGATCTGTTACACAGGCAGTGATGTGAGCGATTGTTTGCGTTGTTTTTAAGAGTTTCCTTTAAGCCAACTTCAGTTGTACTCGTCGTCGCTTACATCTTTTCCCTTTCCATTTCAGCATCGCCAAACATCCTTAGAGATCCATCGCGTTATAACGCAAATGGAAGAAAGAATCTATTCACATGTAATAGCTATTTACATAAGCGTATTCCTGCTCGATCCCGGAGGAAGGCGTGATGGTTGAATAATAAGAAGTCCCCCAAGGAGCGCACATTGGGCCAAAAATTTAATAAAGCATTATCGCTGTCGCATCCTCTTGACTTGATTTACATATTATTATATGAAGAACAGTATACGTATATTGATTATTTTGAGTTACTTAACAACACAACAGGAAAATTGGCAAACTTCGCGTATAAATATTAAACGTTATTGGAATATGTTCCTCCGTATTTTTTAATAAAACACTTCTACTCTCAAACGTAGGTACATATTGTGTTATTGAACATAACTTTTCAACAAACAAGGTCTTCAGATATTTTATTATTAATTTGGTACCAAATTGCTTGGCGGATATCTGATAAGGTAATGACTACAAAAAACACAAAAACAATAACAAACGGTAACAATTGGTAACATGTACTGAAATTTTTTGTAAAGCTTGACATCACTTGTATACGCTTACGAGTGGCTTTGAAGAAAAAAACTTGTTCTTATACGTTGTACGTCTGTCATTGTGCAAATACATGGTTGTTGTTGTTGTGCAAATACATCTAGTGGTTGCTAAGTGCGGCTACTGATCGAGACGTCTAGAGTTCGATTCCTGGATTGGTTACTTGTGGATTTTCTAACAAAGAATTTGTAGTTGAAATGTCTAATAGTTGCTTTGTGCGTTTGTTCGTGGCTGACGTATAACAATAGGCTCACCCTCTATTATTTAGTGGGACGTAAGCGTAACTGATGAAACATGGGAATGTAGGTGCTACATTCCTCTGCCTACCTCTTTGAGGAATATAGGCACGTTGTTACGGTGGTTTTTATTTATGTAGGTATTTCAGGGATTACAGGTCTGTCATCTTGTCAGGTAACTGGAATCTTTGAAGAATCAAAATTAAATTTTAAAAAGACCAGCTTGAACACGTTCAGTTATATAAAGATAGATAGTACCTACTCAATTCGTTTCCAACATCCTGTATGCAATATCCATTAACTATGCTCGTTCCTCACATTTCCATACGTAATTATTTCACTTTAAAATGCGGGAACCTAACTGCTTGTCCTAATTCCTTTGCCCCGGATTCGTAAACTGCTCCGTTTTTATCATTTATTAATTCATAGTCCCCGTCAGTTTCATTTCAGCGTATGCTCGCTATTGAAAATGAGCAAGAGAAATAAATAGCTGATTAAATTAGTTTAACCAATAGTCTGGTTTAGGTAATCAGTGTGTGTGTAAAGAATAGCAAGCGTGGTGAGCAAATAGTTCAAATAATTAATCTTGATATTCGAAATAAAAAAAGTATTTTAGGTTATAATAAAAAAAGTATTATTTAGGTATGTGGTCACTTTCGTTGATAACAATCTGTACCTGTAAAAATCCAGTTTACTTACATATATGTGGTTATGGTTTAAGATCTTTATTATCTTAAGATCTCATAAAGAATTTACAAAATTCACTTACTAAGAAAAAATGGTTAATTAACAAATATAGTTGCGATAAGGCGTACAGTTAAATAGACTTAATTTAGATGCATTCATACTTATTCATACCTAGTTAATTGTAAGAATTTAAATCACAAGTATTACAATTTTAATTGAAACAGTTTACTTTTCCTGGTGGAGGGTAAATACAAAATTTATTCCGAGCATCGAAGCAATAACAAAGATGTAAAGGTACATATTATATGTTGAAAGTTCTATAGCTGTTCATAATTTTGAATTTCACTAATTTGGAATTCTTATTGTCTTAGTCTATTACACACACGAAATCATAACATAGGAACAAGATTGCGACTGTTTAATAGTAAAATTGTTTCACCAAGTGCATTTAGTGCAAGTTGTACCAAACTGACGTTAGAGATATAGCCCTATTTCTTTAAAAATCTAATTATATATGTAATACAATTTATAATAATCTTTGTAATCTTGAATAGTAATAGTCTACTGGTAAAAATCTTTGCTAGAATCCCCTGCAGATATTTGTTACTAAGATCGCTTCTATAAATATCCCTCAATATTTATATTATAGGTAATAAAATGTAAAAAGTTATAAGAAATCTTTAAAAAGAATAAGAATATTGCAAGCTCTATTCGAGCTCCTTCGAGACCCCAAGAGAGGGGAATCAAATAATAGCACCATAGAAGTGTTGATATGAGTTGTTACTAGTTGTCATCCTTAACTTCGAGTATAGCATGAATTAACATACCATCACGTCCGTAATCCCCAAAGAGGTAGGCAGAGGATTGTAGTACACTGACACGTTTTAACAGTTACATTTACATCCCACTATAGAATAGGTGGTAATTGTATTGCCAAACATCATGCACGTATCCAGACTTCGACTCACTACTAAAAAATCGAAGAAAAATTTAATAAATCCCAACGCGGGATTTCAACCCAGGACCTCTCGATCGGTAGCCACGCTTGTAAACAATTCGACTAATGAGGCAGTCCACAATGAGTCAATATTACATAAATCTTGACACATATTTTAAGATCTTCAACAATATTCGAAAATATTCTAAAAAATATCCTATTTTGCCACGTCACTGACGTTAAGACACAAAAGGCTTAAGTTCGTGGTTTGTCACCCAGTTTGTTCAATGAAGCAGATTTATGATAAAGTGAAGTCAAGTGAGAACTGAAGGGACCTTCGAAGCCTTAATGGGCTATTGTTCCATGGTTAATGATTGTATTTAAATGGGCCTTAACGACATATTCGGCCGAGTCTTATAAAGCCCATAACTCGATCCGCCAAATAATTTGTGTTAAGTATATACATATTATAGCTGTTGCTTGACAACGGTAGCGTAGGTTAGATGCTCTACGATGGTTGTGCTGACATCAGCGCATGGTTGCAAGCAGAAATTAAGGGCGTGATGGCGATCATTAGCAAAGGCTTATTTTAAGAAAAGAACTGATATATGTCAAAGGTTTTAAAGTTGTACATTGCTTTAATATTAATATTTTCTGCTCACTATGGCCTAAAATTGGACGCTATCTGCAACTTGCAACCTAAGTATGACCTACGAACAAGTGAATTGAACAAGTTCATTGTTTTAATTTAAATAACGAATCATAAATAACTATTCTTTTACTAGTATAAACGGTAGCTAACAAGATAATATTCGTACACTCAAAACGTTTCCATAATCGAATAAACGTTTATATGTACTCGTATATCACAGCAGAACAACTCAGAAAACGGAGCGAAAATACTTATAAGTTAGCTTTACAAACTGTAAAGCCTAACTAAACAGAATTATTTACCCTCCGACTTTGCAGAGCAGTAAACGCTTGTATCATTAGCATAATTAATTCTGTTAGTGTTTCAGTGCTTTAATATTGTAAGTACCTATATATTTTTAATGTCAATATTGTTCTGAACGTGCTAAGAGTAAAATCTAAGGCAATTATATTAAATCTTGTGTTCCAGTTCAGTAATTTACATATCACAGAATACTTCATTGAAATACTTTGGAATGTTCCAGAATTACTGCAAGGAAAATATTAGGTAACCATAATATATTGGCAACACCTGTACTAAATTTTGGGATAAATAATTTTGGAAAACCTCCCTTTGCATGTAATATTAATGTTTTACTACCGAAGTAGTGTGATGGGCGTGTACGTATTTTAAAATTGTCAACTTAAGTGAGTATAATGGGTTACGTAAGTTAGATTTGTGACTCGAATAACTTTTTCCATGCACTAACGCTTTGCGACAATATAGAATTAAGCGTGTGCGAATGTGTTGACATGTGGCGCTTTTAAAGGGTCGAGTGGAAAAGTGGTTGTTCAAAGAGTTATTCAATTTTTAATCATATGTAATTTTGTATGTGTTATTTCATATTAAAAATAAAGCAGCAGCCGGTGAGTCGCGTATAGGGAAAACCTATGTCCAGAGCGCTAAAGGTCTATGACGTGGTTATGAGTATGATAGTGGAAATGATGACGATGGTAAACAAGCCTATCCAACGACAACTATATGCAAGTCTTTGTAGTAGTTACAAGATCAATACAAATGGCCGAATATCAAGTTATAATAATAATAGTACCAAAAACAATAGCTTGGAACATCTCCACACACGACCATCTGATCCCAAAGTAAGCATCAAGACAGCTTGTGTTATGTTAACTAAACGGCTGATAAACGACACATATAAATACAAATATATATACTTCTATTGTTCTATTTCTACTCCGACACTGAAAAATTACTAGTGCTCATCACACAAATATTTATCCTGGGTGAGAGTCGCGGCGCTACAATGAGATTCACCGATACTGCACTAACAAGTCACTCTAGTGGAAGTGAAGATTCATATTAGACAAGCCATAATTTGCACGTACTTTGTAGACAAAATAAAATGCTTTAATATCATGTCCTTCAAGCTTAAATGGAGATCCATACTAATTGCAGCTATGGCTGTTAAATATTATTAGTATAGAAATGTGAAATGGATGAGTACTTTTGAGGTGACCTACTCGTAGACATGAATTATTATATCTATTATTATCTATGTTATGGCTGGATATATCGTCATTTCAGTTTCAACACTGCAAAAAAACTGCGCGATTCATGTCTTTGATTAAAATAAGAAATATTACCTCACTATTATTATAATTATCATGTCCATCACGTCCACTGCTGGGCATAGACCTCTTTAATAGCACGCTAGTGAGCTCAACTTTTAGCACTTCATATGCAAACACAGCTAGACACTTATTTGTGCCATGTCGCATAAAGCCTTTTAAAACTAAACATCAGGATAGCGAAGTATCTATAGCGTGGTCCCAACGCTATTAGTTATTTCTTGAAATATTCACGGACCCACGTAAAATGGACTCCGTGTTATGCTAATAGTCTTTTGTTTAATCACAATTCAAAACACCCTTCCATAGATGTCGCAATTAATTAAAACGCGTAAAAAGGGCTCCTTTACTTGGCCAAGGTTTAAAGGCAAAACGACGTTAATTCTAAAACATCAAACGTCGGAAGCAATAAGTGTTGTATAGTTTAATCTAGCAGTTTCTACCACTAATGCAATATTTCGTGGAAATGTTTACATCCCTGTCACTCATAAGCAGATAGGTGAGTCGGCATCAGCACCCTCGTCTCTGTCCATTGGGCTGCTGTCACAATTGATTCGGTTAGGTGCTGTATTTAAGAGCTATTCTATTCTGAGATGTTTCGTTTTGTTATAACTACTCTCATGTGAAAGTCATTGCTTAAATATTGACTTCCAATAACAAGTGATTTCAAGATTGTTAATGCTTTGTTTTATTCTTTTATAAGATATCACTGTGAAACATTTTCCTATAATTTATTTTTATAATTTTATCGTTTAACGTTTGAAATAGGTCTATGTTTTACATTGTACCAGCCGTTATCTTTTCCTTACGTGAGCACGATTAAAAGTATTGGATAATTAATTTATTTGTTATTACAGTTAGTTTCTTAATTTCGTAGTTCTAAAAT